>VWZD01008773.1:982880-1030235 GCA_013396695.1 Sakesphorus luctuosus
GGGGGGAGAAAAAGGAAAATCTGAACTGTGTAATCTTTACCAAGATGTTATAACTGCAAATAAATGACAGCTTTTTCCATATGGGAAGCATGACATTTTCACTCTGGTTGTATCAGCTTTCATGTGGCACCATGGAAAAGCAGAAGAAAGCCAAGCAGATAATGAAAGCCTGACACAATGGATTTGCAGCCCAAAGGCACAGCATTAGATAAGTGTTACATACAGGACAGGCACAAAGTAGGAGTGGTTCGCTGGGCTTTAATGCCCATGGAAAGGTGGGTTATGAGGAGTTTCTTGAATCTCTCACTGTTCCAGAACTTACACCAAGGTTTAGAAATTATTTTTAATAGTCTATTACAAGCTGTGATCACGAGAAACTGCAAAAAGAAATTATCCTCTCATCCTTAGGGGCAGTGCCTCAGAAATCGATGCTAATGAACAGACTGCAGCACAGGGAAGCTTCCATTTCCCCTGCTGCACCAATTTTGTGCATTCACAAGGGACACTGCAAGTGCCATCATGTGTAATTAGAATCAGGGAAGGGGGGGAAAGGATATCATTCATTCACACTTCTCATGATGTCATTTCTTTGTGGCAGATTTAACAGAGTTTAAACAGACATTCAGTTTAATACTAGTTCTATTAAGGACCAAACATAATTTGTTTTTAATTATGGAGTTACCAAGACACCAGCATAATTGATGGCAGTCCTGTTGTGAACATATTAGGTGATGACTTCTTCAGTAACGTAAGAAATGCGTACAGGCAGGATATTCATCTGTGCTGACACTCTACTCAGAGCACCCCTCTGTGAATGGATCCAGTCAGTCTCAGTGTTGGGTCCCAGCCCACCACCCATTACTGAGCACAACATCCCAAATCCCAGGGTGCATCCCAGCTGAGCCTGAAGTAACTGATGAACCAGGGTTTGAAATCAATCCTCCTGCAGAGACTGACCAGCACATCAGCCCCCTCTCATGCACAACTCACCTGTCCCTTCCTATCCTTCCCCACTCAGGTTCTTCTCTTTGTGTCCCACAAATGATGGCAACTGTTTCTCAAGGGACACACTGCTTCTCTTTACATGGCTTTATTATACATCCACAGGTAGTGGAAGGTGTAAATTTCAAATCAGATCTAAATATCAGTAGAGATTTAACCCCATGGCATCCTTGTCATTCAGTGGCTCCTTTTTCACCTTATAGGGACCCCCTCTCCCTCATCCCTCCTGTTCCCACTCCCCACTGTGTACCATACCACAGGGATTGCATATTAGACAGGAGTTAAAAAACCAGAGCAATCAAAACACTGTTCTGATAATGGGAATGAAAGTAGGAAATTTCCTCCTTGGCTGGCTGGCCAGCTGCTTTTGCAGACCAAGGGTTCAAGGTGGGCTGGGCTCTGCTTTCTGTACCAAGTAAGCCTTGTGACAAACTACAGCCATGAGGCCAGAGCTGTCCCTTGTGTTTTACTCACTGAAAAGATCTTCCCAAATGCATGCTGATTCTGCAAAAGGGAGAGAAGCATTTGAACATGTACATGATTTGCACTCCAGATGCAGTTGGGAAGAGTGGATTTGTGTAGACATCACTGGTGATTATAAAATAATTGTAATGCTTTATCATTTAAATTTAAGAACTAATGTCCTACATGCCTTCTCCCAAAGGAGAGGTTGAACTATTTGCACTCTAGATCCCTTTGGGGACATATCCTCTGTCTGCTATGACATCTCCGTTAGCAGTGGTAAGTGACAATCAGAAAACAAAAACACCACCAATTTCCCCCAAACTTTCTATTTCCAAGGGCTTTTTTCATTGTTCCCAACCCTGGAATCATTTGTCCTGTTCAAATTTCAAGATCATGTTGAGTGTTATTTTTGAGAATGCAGGATCAGACATTTTAATGCCAACAATGGGTTGAAGGAGGAGATATATTTAATGAATAATCACTACAAATTAAAGCACAGACCAGAACTACTACAAAAGACCAATTATCTCGTTGGCTCGTTGGCTCGAGCCCCTGGAGTTTAAAAACACAATACCCTTGTTAACATTCAAGGAAACACAATAGTTGTATTTGTGTGTTAGAAAAAGTCCTTTTTAAGTACCCTGGTTGCAGGTTAAAGAAAAACATGAGTAGAGTACAGCACGAAGCAATGGATCTGCCACCTATTCACCAGCCATGGCAGGGCAGGAAGAGCTGCAATGGAGGCTCTTCACAAGCTATTAACCTTTCCTGATTGGAGTCTTGCTTTACAGAAAGAGCAGCAAGTACCTACTCAAAGAAGGGCGTCCCTGAAAGTAGTAACTGGCAATAATTTAACAGATGGGGAATCTGTCAAGTGTTAAGGGGGTTTTGTCCTGACACACTACTTATTTAGTAGCAAAAGTGATAATAAGAGACAAAGAAGGCTCATGCTAGTGACTAATAATTAGGTCTGAAATCTGTCGATGACTGTGGAGTGGAAAACTAAAATTTAAGATATTTTCTAATCATTTTGGTTTTGCTTTGGGTTTTTTTCCTCTCTATTAGTGCTTCTATCCCACTGCTTTAATTAAGTGTTGAATACAAGGTAAGGGATTTGCTCAACACAATCAATAATGGCATTCTGATGCTGATGTTAAATTGACTTGCTATTTTTAACATGCTGCTTCGTTACTGCCTGTCATCCTTAGTCACACCTTGGGCTCTGCAGATACCCAGCACAGGAGGTTCCCAGGAAGGTCTTTGTCTCAAGGAGCTTGTATCCTGTTGTATCATTCTGAGGATCCATGGAGGAGAAGGGTCCCTCCAGACATGGCAGTGAGAGTGAGCACTTTTTGCGGAGGGGAATCTGATTTGACCCAGCCATGCTCATAACCCTTCCTAACATACTTTTCAGCCACACTTTTCAGAAGGTTTCTCTGATTTCTCTTGCACTAAAAAGCAGTCATCACTTTTCCCCTGAAGAACCAGAGACGGATGCTCAACCCAGTTAAGAGCCTTCCCTTCACACCAGGTCTCTCTCCTTCTCCAGGGGCTCCCTGTTTAATGCCTAAACATCACAGTGCTCTTCAGGATTTGTATGCACCTTGTGTACCTTTGAAAATCATTTAAAGTACCTGAGTATACATCCTGTCAGTCTGTACATGCAAACACAATAAATGCATTATACACAATTTTCCATCACCTTATCAAGCTTTTCATAACTTTCTAAAATTGCACTTTTCTGCAACATTGAATAGAAAATAACATACTAAATTTAACCAGTTTCCAACAGCAAAGATTCAATTCAATAGCAAGGATTCAATTCAAGCATCATCCATATCTATGTAAGAGGGACATATGTAAAAAAGAACTGAAGGTCTAGAACAGTCATAAGTCTGAAACTCTATTTGTTGCTTTATTTTTTTCAAAGAACATTTTAAAAATCACCCCTCACTTTTTTCTTGTGCAGTATTTAAGGATGATAGAGAATTTGCCTGATGCTTCCAGTGAAGCCAGGTGTTCAGGTTCGTTTCTCCTGAAGACTTGCTTACTGTGCACTTCACTTTCCAGCCCAGGCTGCCCTCCCAGAGAAACACTTTGCAGCCTCCCAGCAGCACCGAGGACTTAGTTCACTGTATTTGCTCCTCTTTCTTCCACTGGGTTTCTCCCATTACGCTCCAATCTGTGTCATTTCCCAAATCAGGTGATCTGTGAAGCAATTGACACATTCTCCCACTTTAATAATCCACAAAGCCCACCAGGAGCAGCAGCAGGATAGGGAGTGATGGACCCAAACCTTGTCTTAATAGAGCTGATAAGGCAACAGTTACCAACTTTAATACCGCGTTCCTGCCTTTAAATTCCTCTTCGCTGTTTCCTAGTTATTTCTTTTCCACTCTGGATACATATAAAAGAAGTTGAAAACTGTCCTAAATGGGAAGTTTCATGGTTGAGTGACATTTTTGTAACTGTTTGGTTTGGTTTTTTTTTTTACTTTTTTTCCCCACAAAAACTACTTGTAAAAGACACTTTGTAGTCCTGGAATCTACATACAGATGCTGAAATATGCCTTCTTTCACTATAGCCTTGGTTTTCAGCACCAGATCAGATGTATTTACTAAGAAATGTCGGTTTTGGGGTTTTTTTCAGATGCCAAGGTACAATACAACTATTTTAGGCAAAATCTCATTGATTCCTAAGGACATAACTAACTGCTGGTGGAACTCTCTGAACTTTATATTAGCCTGTGTTGAGGAGCTGCAGGATTAGTTATAATTAACTGTCATCATGTCATTTTCTACCAACCACTCAGGAAAAAAAAAGGAAAAAGAGAAGAAAACCCCAAACCCCCAGCAGCAACCATGACTTAAATGTCTCTATTTGTTTCCTATCCCAAACTTCATTTTTAACTCACAGAGGTGCAAACTCTTCTCCACACACCCCTCATCTTTCACACAGAGCTTGTGCCTTGTCTACCACACTTTAAGACAAGCATTTTTAACAGCAGCTAAAGAGTCAGTTGTACAGGAGGTGTAAGCAGCTTAAGATAAATATTTAATATTAAGTAAGTGCTTCCTCACTAAACCTTTTACACCCCCTGGTGTAATAGTTTGGTGGGTACTTATTGCTGATTTATTCATTTATGATACTTCAAGGAGCCTGTTGGAGCCTGTGGCCACATATTCAAAAATAATTTAAAAGGACATGAATTTATCAGTGAGGCAATGACAACTAATGGTAATTCAGCAGTTGGAATCTGTGTAAACTGAAAATAACATAAAACTACCTACAATTTAGGTTTTTCCTAGTCTAGCACAGGTCTATAAGCTCTGCAGCAGCATCTTGAGAGTCAACAGAACTCGTATGGGCCACGTCTATGGTAGGTGATGGCTCTCACCCACCATATCTCCCATGGTATGATAGTCTTCAGAATACAAATATTGACAGCAGGTAATATATAGATATACTTAAATGAAGATATTGTGAGCAACCACTAACTTTGAATGTTAAGAGATTAAAAGTTGTCACTTTTGTGTAGGTCACCTAAAACCTTAATATCTACAATTCTCTTGTCAACAGCTTTCATTTAACTGGGGTGGAAATGGGTGGCATTGCAAAAATGAATGCAATATTAAGGTAAGTTATATTTTATATCAGAATGATCTACTTTCAATTAAAAACCATTCTCTAACATTCATAATTCAATTATTCTGGGGAATTAGGAGAGGAATGGGTGCATAGAGGGCAGAGCATCCCCACTGCCACCAGCAAAGACAACACCAGGCAGACACCAGTCTGATCCAGTCAGACATCATGTGTGTTAGCACATACTACCCCAAGAGAAAAAGATTTATACTTCCTTCAAAGTTTCAAACTCATGGAGATTTGTTCCCACTGCTTCTGTTCCATGTAACTCTCCCTGTGAGATGTAAAGGTTTCACTGCCTTGTCTTGGAGGAAGCTCCTCCCAGAGCTAAGGTTTCATTTTGCAGTGAGGGCAGGTAAGCCACACCACACACAAACAACTCCATTTCTTTGTGCTCAGCTCTGGGACATGGCTTGATTCCCTCTCCCATTTATGCAGCTCAAGCCTTTCCTCACCAGCCTGAAGGACAAAACTGTCACTTTATGCTGTCTTTCTTCAACCTTCTAAAACTCATTACTATAAAAATTTACACAATTAAAAGATGATGTAAACAACATGTCATACAAGATTCCATACAGAAATGTTTTCACTGGATGCAAACAATTTGGGAAACTATACATTTGCTCCCATTTTGTGCCATACCTGTGCATTTATCTTTACTAAGCAGATGAGGTAACACACCTCACTGATTAGTGATCTGCTCTCCTGTAGCTAAACAGCACTTGCAACACACACATTAAGGCAGTCTCTGAACAAAGACCCATCAAAGCAGAGCTGTACCCATTGGGCAAAGCATCTGAAGAGGTGAACCGATGCCACTGGTGCCAGACTGCTGGCACAAGAGTGATGAATGCATGGGAACCCTCGTGCACCTCCAATACCACATCCCTGGGTGGGAATGGTTTCAAACTGACAGAGGGCAGGGTTAGATTAGAGATAAGGAAGAAATTCTTCACTATGAGAGTGGTGAGGGCCTGGCAAGGTTGCCCAGAGGAGCTGTGGCTGTCCCATCCCTGGAAGTGTCCAAGGCCAGACTGGAGAGGGCTTGGAGCAACCTGGGCTAGTGGAAGGTCTCCCTGCCCATGGCAGGGCTTGGAATGAGATGGGCTCTAAAGTCCCTTCCAACCCAAACCATTCCATGATTCTACGATTATCAGCAGTGGATCTGAGCCCAGCATTTTAAAGGAGGAACATCCAGAACTAGACTTTTATGCTCAAATCAAAGCTGTAAAAAAATTATATCTATCAATAGAGAGAGAACAGGGTCAATACCACCATTCATTCAAACATGAACAAGAGGAATTTCATGCCTGGAATAAAGTAATTGCTCATAAAAATCACCAAAGGAAAACTGACATGGTGGGTTTTTCTCAGCTGCTGTGGAGAAGTAATGGCTTTTTTTGTACATGACTCAATGCCTCCATGACTCCCTTAGACCTACTCCTGATCTTCAGAAATCCTTTAAAACCATCTTTCTATTTCCTGAGTTGTTGATTCAGTTAAAAAATGTTTGTTCCCTGATAACTACTTTTCCCATCTAACACTTCAGGTTTCCAGCAGCCACAGGAAGCCCCAGCTTGTTTTTATCCCTTCAAACACTCCCAGCTGACAGACAAATTTTGGAGCAGCTTCCCCTGTTCCTTTGGTCATCTCTGAAATCCTGTGACCAGTGTTGTGGTCTGACTCGTTTCCCCATGGCAAGGGACTAAGACAGTGATGGCAAACAAGACACTGCACTGTTGCTCTTTGAAACGGGTGAATCACAACAAGCCACCAACTTCTTTTTCCCTTTGCAATATTTCTGGATATGAGAGTGCCTAAGAAATTCAAAATATTTTTCTTTATAGTTTTGTATCTCAAATTACATGAGCCCAAATGAAAATACATCAGAGGAAAATCAGTGCTTCCCTATCTCCTACAAAGGGCACCTTGGCTTAAATGGGCTGAAGTTTTAGAGAAAATCTGAGACACACTTACCAATTTCGTTCATTCATTTTCAAGAGCAAGCACAGTGAGGAAAAAGGGAATGAGAAGAGGAACTCACAAGCTATTCAGTTCACCTTAATCCCCAGACACTAGCAGAGTTTCATTTGGGGAGAACAAAAAATAATTTAGTTCCATTAAATGTTACTCTGAATTCATTCATGCTCCTCTTAGCAGGCAGAGAGAGTCCATATGATTGCCAGCAAAGGCCCATAATTTGATTGATGCCTTCTCATCCACGCAGAAATCCGAAAAGCATCCTTGTAAATGGTTAAATATTTGATTCCTGGCAGCGAAGTGAATGAAAAAAAAACAAACCCTACATGGGTTTCTAAATGGCAAGAGCACTGGGTTGGGGCCTGAGGTAGCTGGAAGTCCAGTGCCTTTACTGAGGAAAGCAGAATAAAGGTATTTTTAGTTTCACTTGTACTCACAACCACAGTGGCAGTGAGAAGGCATTTAGACCCCCAGCACAGTAAATTATTTCCAGATTTGACAGGCACCAGAGAACATTTCACAGCTGGGATCACTGCAGCACTGGGGCACCAGCCAGAGCACAGGGGATGAACTCCTGGGTACTGAGAGAGGCAGAAAGGAAGCCCATTATGGGGCAGGAATTCATACCTAGTTTTAGAAACAAGGATTTCAGTGTTAGATTCCTAGTGAAAGCTAAATTCTGAACCAATGATCACAGAGGGGTCATGTGTTCATTTTGAGGGGTTATTTGCACCGATGAATTTGAAAGAGGATGCTGGTTTTTAACCAGAGTCTTTTCTAAATCAAATTGAGAAAAGACTGAAAAATGAAGACTAATGAGACAACTTCAGAAGACCACTTTTTCTATAAATGATTTATTAGAAAAGAAATAACCTGGAAACCAGGATTCACAATCTCCCAACCAATCATCCATTTCATGTAAAGTTGCTGTCTTAACCTGCCAAAAGAAATCAAGTGTAAAAAAGTAATGATTGAAATGGCACATTCCTCTTGGACTTATGGATACTGTTTAGCTTTAAAAGTATAATCTAAAAATAAACCCTGCTGCTCACTAGTCTCATTGTATACTCAGATTCATTCTTCTTCATTTAATAGGAAATCGATCTAATATCCATTTGGTATCCAGTAAATCTGTTAGCCAGTAGAAACACACCATTTTAATACTTGTTAAAAGTGTTTCTTTGCAATAAGGAAGAAAAAAACAGCTGGCAATTAACTAACGTGCACAATCCATGTCTTCTCAGCTTGGTCTTATTTCCACACCATCAACATTGCATATGTCAAATATCCTCAGCGTGAGGCAAACCCATGGGTAAAGTGAAACTATGAAACAATGTACAGTTACAGGAACAGGCAATGTCAACTGTGCTGCCAAAAAGGTGACTCAATTATTGGTCTAATTATAGCATATTTATAAACCTTGCACTAAATCCCATTTTCTTATGCAAGTGGCACCTTTGAAGTCTCTGCGACTCAATCATCTGCCCTGTGAGCAGTGGTTGCACAAGGGGTTAAGTTGCAGCATACCTGGAAGGTGAGGAGTCACCATCCTCTCAAGGGGTAAATGTCAGACATTTATTGGTCTGAACATCAATAACTCTGGGAACTCTCCCCTGAAGTGTGTTCAGCACCATCCACAGACTGCCCTGCAGTGCAACTACAGATTCAGCACAGCCACAACATTCAGGAACCTTCCTTCCCTCCAAGACAATGTTTCAATGCCTGCACTTTCTCCAGAGTTTAAGGGCCTGCTAATCCCAAAGAAGATTGCACAGTGCACTGGTTGAGTTATATCACACCAAAGTTTAAATAATGGAAAAGATATGCTGTAAGAAATTTGTAGGTTGAAGAGGAAAAAAATCCCTCCACTTTTTGACAGTGATATTATTACTGTGCCAAAAGTAGTAGCTCAGACCTGAGCACTGATCCTCAGAGAGCTAACTCTCCTGTTGGCATTCACTTCATAAATAACCCTGCAGAACAACCAGACATATCTTGTCCCACAATAACAAAGACGATCCTTCATTTAGATTTCTCCAGGCAGGAAAAAAGCAGAGAGGAAACCTCATTTGTATCAGGTGGATTCTCTACTACTCCTCACCCAGGCGTGTGTTGCTCATTTAAAGGTGCAGCAATGCAGACTGAAGGAAGGGCTGCAAACAGAGGGTGCACCTCGCTGCCTGGGAATCTCTCCACATAAACCTTGTCATCCAGGTAAAAGGAATAAAAAAATCCTCTTCTGCCCTTCAGACAGTTCTGGAAATGGTCATGGGTCGTATGAAAGAGCCCAACTCCTGAGCTCCCTGACAGAGTGCAAATTCAGCTGCTGTCTCTGCAGTGGAGATAATGCCACAGCAGGACACTTGGAGAAAAAAATCCTTCTATTTCATCCTGTGTATTCATGATTGCACAGATCCTTATGCAAAGCATCACTCACAAAGACAGGTCAAAAAAAAACAAAAAGGAACTACATATCTCAGACTTCCTCTAATGACAGTGATCAACAAGAGCTAATAATTAATCAAGGGGTATCATCTCAAAAGTAGATTCACACTCAGTAAAAAGTGAGCTGCAAAATATATATATATATCTCCAAGGATTTACAGCATGCATATAAAGCATGGCTCAAAAATTCCTGATAGTTAATCAGCTTGTTTCATTTCAGACTGTACCACAACAGTCCACAAACCAAGTGCAGGCCAGGGAGATGGAAAATCCCTCTGACCCAACTGCAGGCTTAGGCAGCACGACAGTCACAGCCCAATAAAACAAAAGCAGGAACAGCCAGAAATGGACTTTCCCAGCTTGACACTTATGATCACATCCAAGGGAAAACATTATTTCTATTCATTTTCTGAGAGTTTCCACTTCAGCACTTTACTTGCAGGCAAAGTCACATTGGGGGTGATAACATTTTTCTCTGAAGTATCTCTCTTGTAAAGTGAGCTTTACAAGGGAGTTCAGATATTAAATGTTTGTCTACAGGAGAGAAAAGCTTTCACAAGTAGACCTAACTTACAGTATAATCTTCATCCAATACAGCTGTATTAGATCAAACAGCACTTGATGTTCTGGCAGCAAACTGACTTGGGTATCACAGCTAGCAATAAACTGAAGAAATTCTTGCATAGGATTAAATAATGTACAAACAATGTCTGTACCTACTTGAAAGATTGGGTTTAAATGCTTTTTAAAGTAAAAACAAATAGCTGAGACATGTTTAAGTGCTCCAGCCAGATGAATCACAGTATGCCCAGAACTCCCACTAAATCTACTTTATCCAAAGAGCTGCATTGATAAAATTAACAGGAAAATATGCTGCTAAAATTGATCACATCAGTTGTTTCCCAACACTGATCACTCCTCCTTGCTGCATCCTAAAGATGTGTCTTGGATCACTAAATTCCTTTTCAATGCTTGCTTGAAGTACTTGTCTTACTTCACAACTGACTGCATGTTACTTTTAAATGAATTTAAATGATAATTTAGGAGATAATTTCATCTGATTCTGTAAAGTCCCTGTGGTTTCATCAGGAATGTCAAAGGCTTTGATCCCTGGACCCGAGGTGGGTTTGGTCATCACAACTCCAGCCACCTGGCAGAGTGGGCAGCAGCTGGAGGCCATCACCCTCACCTGGGTGGTCACAGATCAGCTGCCCAGGACCAAGGGCCCCACCCGGCGAGTGCCCCCATGAGCTGCTCCTGGGAGGGGCTGCAGCGACGCGCCAGGAAAGGGCAACACAGGTCCCTCCAAGTCACAACATTTATTTTTGCAAAGCAGAATTATATATTCTACCTTCCAGCTAAATTAAGGAAAGAGTGACTGGGAGAGGAACATACAATGATGAAAAGCAGGGCCTTTGGTTATTGTCCAGCTTGTATTGTCATATTGGGGTCAGAACAGAATCTGCAAGCCTGCACCAGAGCACACTGTAAGCCCAACTGCAATTAATGGTATTGGCTTTACACCTTTGAGGGAAGGCATAAAATAATAAGGAGTATCGGATTTGCCCACTGATGGCAGCAGAAAACTTTCAGGGTGCAAGGGGGGATCATTAGTGCTTGCAGTGCACGTGCACAAAGGAAAAGAACTAACCTTACCCACACAGCCTTACCTTTGTCATTACCCCAGCTTTGAACAGCTCATTTGTCATTCATCCAAGTGCTCTTTCATCATCATTTTCTAGCAGAGAATTTTATAATTATTTCCAATTACTGTCTGTAATATATGCAACTTTCTGCTCTGCAGTTATATTTTACCACTGAACTTTAAAGCAAACACGTTAATTTAAAATATACTCTGCCAACTGTATGACACAGCTACTCTGAGATAGCTGTCAAAGAAAAATCAAGCATAAATATTTACCTCATTAGTAACAATAGCAATACTGTAGTTAGGTAGGCACAATAAAAATTATCTTGAATCCTGTCAATGTCTATCTGCTTCAAAAGAACTGTCTTACAATAGTTTTACAGCTACACACAGAAGTAAATGGAGCTGAACTTCAGGCAGAATAACTCCCCTTTTCTGCATAACACTGCAACAGCTCCTCGGGGTTTGAGGCAACCAGGGAAAGTCATTAAAGAAGCTCTACCTGCCAAACGTGTTTATTTGCCATTGGACAGCCCAAAGCGTTAGGTCTGCAATGGACCTGTTTACTCAAGCTGTGCTGTGTGTTGTAATTATGATCATCAGCCCAAAGGACTGCTAAATTAGCAGAGCCGATGGGATCGATAAGATCGGGGTACAAAGAGGCTGGGGAAGGGAAGGATCTGCAAGGGGACTGTTCAGTATTACACGGCCGCCCTCTGCTCCCCCGCGCGGTTGACTCAGCAGCTGGAGCGGCCGTGAGTGATGGAGTGTCGGGGCACCTCCAACACAGCCCGGACGGCATCGGCGGGACGGCTCCTGTCTTAGAACGAGCCACAGCACACCTGGCAAGGTTTAATGTATTCCCACTGTGTGTTTCACGGCCTTGAATACGTAAGGAATTGATACAGGAGTGCAGAGAGAGTAGAAGTGGCATCACTGATACCGCAGAAGGGCAGAAATGCATCCCAAAACAGAATGTTTAAACACAGTAACTACAACCAAGCAACTGAGCCCATGAGTTCAGCCAACTCTGCACCCTAAAACTTTTATAAGCTTATATATTTTGGTCTTAGGGAATGTGCTTGAATACTTTTCTTTGTGATAAAAAAAAGCAAAAAACCCACCCTAAAACTAAGATTAAAGTGAAATTTTCTTGCCCAGAAGACAGCAAGGGAGAGAACAACTGCTTTGCTCCTCGTTTCTGTAGTGCTGGTGAGCTTTTGCTAATAGCCACCCTGTAACATTAAGGAGAGAGGGGAGCATGTTTCCAAGAAAAGGGCACAGGGTTTCTCACCTCAATATACACTCATTAACTCTGATTTCCAGCTCTCCAGGAAGTAAAAGACCAGGCTGTAGATGAAGAGATTTTTCTGCCAAAGGTCAAGGAAAATGTAGTTCCAATGAAATAGTGCAAAACCCCCACATCAGTCTCCAATTGCCTCAGCTTTTTATGACAGAAATATCCGGGGTTGCAGGGTCAGAGTTTAGATACTTCCCACATCACAGCTACTAAAACTAAGTCAATATCTGCCATTAAAAATAGCAAAAATACAGCACAGGATGGAACTATTAAACTTTACCTATCTGGGAGAAATCAGTGGCTCAAATGCACCCACCCATACAGGGCTTCTTACAGTGTCATACTTGGTGTCTTCAGGGTTATTCTGCTTTTTATTCTGTGCTTGCTTAGAAAAACCACTATGTAAATACAGGATACCAGAAAAATAGTCTGGTGTAACCCAGAGTGAAATCAGTCTGCAGCTTTTAAATTCTGTAATTTATCCATTTCTACATGAATTGTTGCATTTTTTAATCTTTTGGGAAATAATGCACAATTAACTGCAGTGATGGAAATCAGCATTTAGAGAATGATATCAAGAAATTAGTCCCTCTTAAAAGTACACTAAAATCATAAGCAATCTTTCAGGTACCATTTCAGCTGCCATCAGTAAGTGGCTGGAGCATCTAGATAATGCTGACCTTCAGTTGTGACTTGGTTTATCTGGATTAGCATTGTTATTTGCTGGAACCTTAAAAAAACAAAGGGCTAATCAATACAAGGTCAAAATAAAAGTGTCACAGATGGCTTTGGCCATTCCAAAAAGGTGACATCTGTCACCAGGAGTTACTGCAGGAGCTGGCACGATGCTGCAGCAGCTATAGCTGAGGCCATTTCTGCGGGCAACTTCCTCAGGCAACATCCACAAGGCATTTCTCAGGTGTATTTCAAGCCCAGTAGTGGGTCACATGCACTGGCAAGTCAGATTGAGCAACAGAATGAAAAATATGCAAAAAAAAAAAAGATAAAAATTCAGCAGAGCAAAGAACAGAGGTTGTGTTGCTGGAGGGTTTTGTGAAGGAGTTTAACCCTTTGATACTTGCTCATTTACTCCAGCAGCTCTTCCTCCCTCCAAACACCACAACTGAAGCCAGAGACAGTCAGGATAAATAGGAGGTTTCAGCTGTACAGTTTCAACCCATAAGCATGTAGGCTTCAGCTATATGGGACTCACACCTCAAGCAGTTTATTCAAGTAGTGATGTTCTCTTATAAACTAGACACTGACACAAAGCCTCCTCTGCAAATGCAGTGCTCTAAGAGTACACAAGAAATACAGAATACACCTCCCAGATGAAACTATAATGGTGCACCAGAGATTTTTTTTCCCCCCTGAGCTCTGGAGTTCATCATAGAATCATAGAATCGATTGGGTTGGAAAAGACCTCTGAGATCATCAAGTCCAACCCTTGGGCCAACTCCAGACCCTTTACCAGATCATGGCACTCAGTGCCACGGCCAAGCTCACTTGAAAAACCTCCAGGGATGGGGAATCCACCCCCTCTCTGGGCAGCCCATTCCAATGCCTGAGCACTCTCTCTGCAAAGAAGTTTTTTCTGCTCTCCAACTTCAATTTCCCCTGGCAGAGCTTGAGCCCCCCGTGCCCCCTTGTCCTATTGCTGAGTGCCTGGGAGAAGAGACCAACCCCCACCTTGTCTTTACTCCATGAAGCCTTGTTATGGACATCAGCGGTCTTGCTCCTGCAGGGCTGGGGTCAGAGTTGGGCACATGGGGTTGGTTCCTCTGTGCCACCAGCCCATCAGAAGGGGGCAGAGCCCACAGAGCTGACCCTTTTTGGCACACAGGGTTCAGAGCAGGCTGTGGGCACCGAGGATCTCACCCACCACCTCGACGTATGTTCCCAAAGTAAACCTTGAGGTACAACAGCGTTCAGACTTGAAATCCAAACTCACCCTGGGACACTCTCTAGAGGACATCCAAGACGTTTGGAAAGTATTATATTTTTACTACAAATACTTCAAAGCCACATCTGTTTATTGCAGAACCATTATGCAGATAAGGATTCAGGATGAACTTGACTGCCTTGGGGAAGGTCAGCCTCAGACTTAGCACTTTGAATTCTGCAGGAGGGGTTGTAGGCCAAAAAAAAAGCATCAGGGTTTTGTTCAAGGAACAAAGGAAACTGGAATGTTAGTCTACATTCTGCTCCACCTTCTCACTCTGGGTATTTGGTAGCTAATGGAAGTTTTAGTTATCTACTTTGCACATTAAATTTATTTGGAGATAAGTTTCTATGAGTTTCTGCTCTCAGAAAATATTTCATAAAGCCTTTGGAATTCATTTTTGTCATGGGGCAGGTAGGAAAGAATATGCTAATCAAAGACCCTGGAAGTGCAGCTTCTATAATTGGCAGCTCAGTATTCTCTCGTAGCCTTAATTTATGCGTACTATTAAAAGGTTAAAGTTGGTCACAGGTCTCCTGTGACTGTCATCTGTGAAATAATGCTGTTGGAAATGCAGTTTGGGTTCTACCTCGCTCCCACCTACAAATAAAACCACGCACATTCTGCACATCCTTCCCCTGAACACTGACACCTCCAGCGACACAAAACCCAGCGAGCGATGTGACAGCTGCCAAGGTCAATAAGAGTTACACTGAACTGCTGAGTAAGTGCTGGCCACACAAATCAAAGCTCTATAAGGACAGCTGAACATACACAATCTGCAACTTATTCCAACTACTTTTTTGGACTGAGACATTTTAATCACTTTCCTCTTCCACAAAATGTTATATAATGAAATGCGGTGAAGTCAAAGGTATTTCGTGAAATCTTTGCTTTGTGTCCTTTGTCCTTTGTGTCAAATTATTGATAGCAAAGTGTGTTGAAAAATACATTTCACATTTTTGAGAAGCTTGGCACTTCAAGGCGATTGCAGGAGGGCAGTAATATGAATTGGAACGTAAAAATAACAGCAGGAAATTTTAAAGATATATTGGCCAACGCTATCTAACTGGGAGCTAATTTGGCCATTTAGATTAGTTCCTAAATAGAGAAATCTGCGTTGGACATTTCCAGGGATACTTTAAGCCTTCCGCCTTTGCTTACACATCAGAAAGGTTTCAGTGTTCATTTGCAGCTGCATGTTGCCTTTTAATTATCAAAACACCAGCATTTGCCAAGATGTTACCAATTGATTGGCAGAGATAATAAGGAATTTCTGGCAGATCCAAAGGTTAGATTGGACTTTATATCTGAACTTTTCACTCAAAGTCATAGACATAGAAACTGCTGCAAAACTTGTATTTTTGTTGCACAGTCATGAAATATCGAGGTTTAGAACAAGTGCATAGAAAAATAATTCTGAACTTTGTGCCTTGAGTGAGGCCTTGTGTGCCAAACCATCCCTGTTAGCGAGTATTTACAGCCGAGTGGGAAGCCCTGGAAACAGGAACCATTAATAGAAGCGGTGCTGCAACTCTAACTGGATTGCTGTGACCAGCAACACTCCAGTAATTACAGTGAAGGAAGTGTTAAAAGGGATTCAGGACAGAAGCCTCTCCATCTTCTGTCAGGCTCTTGCTTACCCCTGGATTTTTCACTGAGAAGGAGAGCTCCAGGCAGAAGGGCTCTGCAAGGGCTTCTGTCTTCCTTTATTCTATTTTAAGGTTGCTAATTGATCCTCTGAGGGAAGGTTTAGCCCTTTCAATGCAATCCCTCCACTAATAAGGAGGTGTGTGGGTGTGGGAGCCACGCAACCTTTCCCGCCAGTCTTTCCCAGGATGACTCACCAGGAAGGGAAGTCTGAGGACCTTCCTCGCACATCAACAAATTGTCCCTGTCCCCCATTAATACTGTGGGGGTTGTTGCTGAAGGATGTGCTGGGTTTGTTTTGCCTGAAAGGAGCCTGGCTGACCTACATTTTCCAGGTATGGGTATGATAGCAGGCCGAGGAATAAGGGGAGGGTGAGATGAAGAGACCAGATTGTTGGAATAGTCATTATCTTGACTGACACGTTATCCATGTGGCAGAAACACAGGTAGGGGCTGCTCTGCAGCGGGACACTGCACTGCAGATAAGCAAAGCAAGTATCAGGAGAAGCCTCTCTTTTAAGACACTGCCTCTGCACTAGCATGAAAATAACTTCTCAGTTGCTGACTTTCTCCTGTAATACAGAACAGCAGCAAAGGAGGATCAGGCTGGTGGCAGTCAGGGGGTAACACCAGTCACATCCCTGCAGAGACTGACAGCCTGTCCTGGGCTGACTAATGGGTTCATTTTATGGAAGCACTACCAGACTAAAGAATAGTTCTATCAAGTATTTCACCATTTAAACAGGAAGGCAGTTTGCCAAGCAAAAGGCCCATGGTTAAGAATTAAGTGTTTCAGTTTACTCATTCCCCAAGCAAAGCACGGTTTAATTTAGGTCTAAGGCACTCTGTAGGAAATGCTGCCATTCTTCTTCCTCAAGGGCACTGTAGTTACACCTACAAATAGTACTGTCTTCTGAAACAGAAAGAAGCTTTTTTCCCCTTTCATCCTTGACTCTTTTGTACTTATCTGTTCTTTCTGCTACCAGCCAGAAAGCAATGCCTGCCAGCTTTTAGGTACAGCCAGAGCCCTTGTGGTCAGGTGTGAGTTCTAACAGAACCCATGGAAAGATCTCTACTCCACTTCCATTTGATGTCAGAGCTTCAATCTGCAGTAAGTGCTGCAGGTTTTAAGCATCAAATCTCTGTACTGATAAGAATTTCATGTAGGATTTTCTATCATGACTTATTATGACATTTGAATACCTTTTTTGTGACTGAATGCATGCACAGTGTCAGGAAGAAGACTGAATACAGCAAGTTGTCACTGGGATCCCAGGGACTGCTCTCAGCCTTTAACAGGGAAAAAGATATGGTTTCAAGTATTAATCTCAGTCATAAGTCTACTCAAGAAACCTTACCTTTATGTTGATCATGATCATGCATTTGAGGAATACTCTAGTAAGTTCTTAGTACAAGGATCATTCAAAATTAAGAAAAATTCTCAAATCTTTAGAAATGCTAATATATTTTTTACATGAGATAAAACACAAATACCTATCTCTACACTAATTATATATAAATTTCTGATAAACCCATCATTATTCTTTTCACTTAACATATATTCAATTTTCATTCAGCACGAGGCTCACTTTCCAATGGTGTTTTTATGAAATGCATGAAGCAATTTTAGAGCCTGAAGTGAAACATTAAGATATTTGGATACTCTGCCGTTCTCTTCAAATACCACACAGAGTCCAACACCAACATAAGACTTGTGTGTAAGCACAAGGAATATGAACCCCAGAAAGAAAATGAAAATACTCCTTAGAATACTACAGTGTGTGACCAAATGCAGCAGTTTTCAATTCAGAGCCCCAGGGGTAAACAGAACAACCACCAAGGGCTGGATTGTATGGAAAGCAGAAAGGGTTTTGTTTCACTGTCTCCAGTAATTTTGTAGGCACTCACACAATTCCCACAGAGCACTCCTGCTATGAAAATGAGGTCCAGGAAAGAGGAGCCAGTTCTAGGGCACTAGAACAGTTAGCAGGATAATCTCCACATCTCTCAAGCAACAGGTGGCTACAGGCCAAACAAGCTCTTTCTCAATCACAATCCACCAGGTCACCACTCAGAAGATGCTCCAAATGAGCACAGCTGCCCCGTGACTCCACCTTTCTCCATCAATAACTGCTCACAAATCAGGATCACGTTCACCTCAGCTCAGAGATGCTGCAGCCACACACAGAGAGCACATCATGTCCCTGCAGCGGAGCCAGCCCAGCAGTGCCATCAGACTAGGTGCCCTTCTCACCCCCCTAACCAGGGCTCAAGTGATCAGTTGTTGCAGACTTCACCCATCTCACCTTCTGCAATTATGTCTCACCTTCCCCAACAAAGGCAAGGGCTCCTTGGGAGGATCACACACACTGGAATCCTGGATTTGCTCTGGGCACCTCGGTGTCTTAGAGAACAGGAGCTATTGACTCCCAGCTCTCAGATTTCTCATCAGGAGATTCATTCAGGGCAGGGCTGGGCTTGCTGTGCAAAATGCTCAGCAGGGTTGGTTGGTGCAATTCCACTGAAGGCAATGGAAGTACACAGTTCATATATATAAGGATAATACCATATTAATGTTTTTCTAGACACACAGTGAACATCATCCTTCTCTATTTTTCTTTCATGGTCTTTGGTGTGGCTTTGTTTGAAAGGAGATTTTATCCCTGGATTCCCTCTGTTGGGTAAAGCTGAGCAGCAGAGGTACCTCAGTGTTTAACTGCTGCAGAGCCACGTTTACGAAGCAGCTTCTGGACACACACAGTAGTAATCGTGTCTCTTTGCACTAGATCTTTTTTAACTCTCTCCCTGAATTTTTAAAATTGTTCTAACAAAAGTTCAGTGATTTCCTAGTGTAGTGCCAAAAGGGCTTGTTCTTGACCCTTTTCCTGCAGTTCTCTGGGATTTTGCTGATAAACGACCTTGCAAACAGAGGTACACACACTCTTGCACTTGCAGCACAAGAGTTATTGGCCAGGGGGCTGGGGGCTGCCCGAGGCTATGAGAGCATTTGTGGGTTTAGGTTTTGCTTGGTATATTCAGGCACATATAATAAAATAGAGCTTTTATTTTAAAAATCAATAAAATGACTGATCTTAAGTCAGAAAACCATTTTGTTTTACTTTTACCATCATTGAGGTTTTATTGCATCTCACATTTGGTTTTTTCCTTGCCTTTTTCCTGCCAGACAATCAGTCTCAAACTCGTGTTCATATTCAGCTTTCTATAGCACTTTGTTTTGCTGAGGTAGTTGCTGTCCTCCTGTTGCTGGTTCTGAATCTTTCTCTCCCATGTTCTCCCACCACTTTCTCCACCAGGCTGTTCCACTAACTCTAAAATGCAAGGTGAACAATTACACCACTTAGACACAGATTGCTTTTTTTTTTTCCACTCTGAGCTACATGGACAAGTAAAATATGAAACCAGATGAGTCAATGAAAGACAAGTTACACCGTTGGCTCACATGCCTCTAATTATTTGTGTCAGGTCTGGACACACCAAGACTGTACCAAAATTAATCCAAGTTTCTACTCTTCCATTCCCATTTCAATTTCAATGTTCCCCTTCCCTGTGATGCCACCCCTGTGGTGCCACACTGCAGATCATTGAAATTATCCAGGCTAAACCCTACCCCACCAGACCATTTTATTGCTCTCATTTGTGCTGCTGCCTCAAACAACTGAAGGCACAAGGAGAGCACAGGTGGGAATTCACCACCCCCGACAAGAGGAGGCAGCTGGGTGCTCCTTAAGCTGTAGGTTTTACACATCTAGTGTTGCAAATGTAGTGTAAATAATTGCATTCTCCTTTGCCTGGCTCCTTTCACTGTGACTGATTAGTAAAGCTTGCTAAGTAGCTCGCTAGGAAAGGCAGCAGCTTTTCTAACTTTCTTTGTATTCCTCCAAAACATTATTTCATAAAGGACCTTGTGACTTCCAAGAAGAAAGTAAAAAAAAGAAACAAAAATGATTCGTGACCTCTTTGATATCTTGCAAAAATGGGGAGTCTGACTATTTGTTACACTCCTGTGTTGTTAATACCAATAAATGTTAAAGACACAAAGATCAGTTCCTGTATAAATCTTGGTTCAAGGATGACAGGCAGGCAGCTGGAAAACATTTCTTCATGTCTTTTTCCCCTAATGTAAAACTCTTACCAGAAAAATGATAAGGATAAATGGCACCTATCCAAGTGATTCCATTGCAGGAGCTGGTTTGTCTGCGACAGATGATTCACTATTTATAGTGTCTTTAGTGCACGGCTCTCAGTGCACTCTCACAGTCAATCTCTCGGCCGTGTTATTTGGGCAGGGTAATGGACTCATCTTCCCCGAAAGACAGAAACTTCTGCAGACAAAGAAAAGAACATTTTGGATAAATTTCTCTATCTACAGCCATTCAAAGCCTACACAGAGCTACAGTACAACAGAGTAAGGACAAACCTGACTTTGGGGAGCTCAGAGATGCTCCAGGGGGTAAGAGGAGCATGCAGCCAGACTGTCATTTCCCTCCAGGAGCATTAAGACAATCCCAAATGGAGCCAAACCCCCAGCAAAACTGGCTCTGATTTCTTCTGGCACAAAGGGCTCCAGCTCTGACAGACATCAAAGAGCAAGGTGAGAAAATGCACCTCTTGTCTGGTGGCAGGTGGTTACATCAGAGGCACTCCCAGCCTGCAGCGTTTGGGAGCTGTTTGAGCTGCCTTCGAGCTCCTGGCCTGAGAGGCAGCTGACAAATCTTCATAAACACTGAAAAATGTGTATTTAGGACTCCAGTTAGCACAGAGGACGTACCCACGGTGGTCTGGAGCCCAGCAGTACCCGGATTAGGTAGTGTGGGTGTAGCTCAGGTGAGTTTCCAGCACGGCAGGGCAGGCTCTGGGAGCTCCCCCCGCTGGGTGTGCAGCAGCTGAGAGGCAGGTACAGACTCTGTTTCCCTGATACAGGAGTGCACAGCCAGCATTGTAGCACCCAACTCAAAACTGCCCTTTCACAGTAAAACCCAAGAATAACTGCTTCTGCTTCCCCATCTCACAGAAAAATACATGTTTAATATTGCAAATATTCCCTCTCCAAAAATGTCTCTGGCCCCTACAAGTGTTTAGCACTTTCTTTTTCCCTAAACATTGTTATTATACTACATCACCTGTAAACATGGAAACAACGGCATACTTTTAAAGCAGTTTGGATAATAAAAAAATGAAGTGTTCCATTCTGAAAAAATATCCCAATGGGAGTTTTCAACATCAAAGCATTTGTCAATAAAATACAGAGAACTATCACAGAATTCTGCAGCCCTTTTATTTTTCTTGTTTCACATTTCCCAGTCACTGTCATCAACGACTACAAATTGAGGTTACAATGCTTTGCTTTCCTTTGTCTCTTTTTTTAAAGCCTTCACACAGTAATACACCTCTTTAAAATACTGAGATAAACCATCATAAAGAAACATCTGAATTACCTTTGTGCCTCATTTTCCAGAAAACACAAAAGCATTTAAAAATGTGTTATTCACAATGTTACAGACCTGGAGTAAACCCATTTTATGCTTAATACCCTAAATGAATGATAAATTTATAATCTACATAACTGATGTCTGTTGGTTAAATGTGTCGTGGGCTTTGGGTTGGGGTTTTTTGCAGCACATTCACAGAAACTGTAAGAAAAAATATAAGCTGAAATCTACATCACAGGTGAGAAAAAAACCTGAGTTAGATTGACACCTGCAAGTCCTGAGAACAGTGGGGTTTAGCAGTTATTACCAAAGGGCAGCTAGAATTCCTGAGGGGACACTGACATTTTTTCCAGCAATAAGCACAAAATCTTCTCTTGTTGACCCTCCCTGATGCCTGCACAGCCTCAGTTAATAGATCTGAGGGGCTCCTACGTGTGCTCCTCATCCTGGGCTCGCTTGCTCGGATGTCTCTGCAATAAACTATTTTCTGGGAGTGATTCATCGCAAATACAGCTGCTCACATCATTTCTTTCCACTCCTTCCTCAAGGTAAAGAGGAGT
The DNA here is from genome assembly GCA_013396695.1 of Sakesphorus luctuosus. Classification (NCBI taxonomy): domain Eukaryota; kingdom Metazoa; phylum Chordata; class Aves; order Passeriformes; family Thamnophilidae; genus Sakesphorus; species Sakesphorus luctuosus. The sequence goes on from VWZD01008773.1 coordinate 1,004,968, forward strand.
CTTGGCAGTATTTTCACTTCAGCTCCTTTTCAGCAGTATTAGAGCAGTGAGGATGGGGATGGCTGTGCCTGTGAAAGCCAATGGAATGGGCCAACACTGGGCTGAGCCCAAGGGCAGCAGTTCCAGACTCCGGGAAGGCACTCTCAGTCAGGCAGCAGTTCATCAAACCTCCCTGTCCTATCCAGGGGCCCCAAACTCCAGGTTCCTGCTGCCTCCAGACTTCTGGACCATTCCCTTGTCTTTTCATTTCAGTCTGACCATGACATTTCCCTCCAAGTCCATAAAATGCACCAGAAAACTTTTACCAAACAACTAAGCCCAGTTTGATGGCACTTGTACCCTTTACAGCTTCCCCTACATGTCGCCTTCTTCTCTGTGCTCTGGGCCGCATTTTGTTCAATGATGTGTGGAAATGCAGATCAGGCCATTCACTGCAACAATTAGTCAGAGTTTCCATTGGTTTCATTGACAGAAGATTTTGGATATTTTCTGCCTAGCCCACACAGTAATGAAATGCAAAACTGAACAAACCAGATGCACCGGCAGTCGATCATTAATTTATCAATTGTTTGACGTGAAGAGATCTCACTGATTAAAATGTTTTAATATTAAAAAAAATCCACATTTCAGAACAAGAGTTTTATAATTGGCACTGAATCCTCAGGTGAATTTTATAGATCAGTTAAAGTCTAGATGAGTTAAGGGTGAAAGGTAAATGTGACATTAAATGCTTCGTTAAGAGTGCCAGAGGATTCATTATTGCTGCTAAAGGGATACTGAAATAAAACTACTTTCTTTTTTTTACTTGTTGGAAAAATAAAAGGTTTGTAAGAACCTTTACTATGTTTAGGGTCTGAAGAATGAATAGTGCACACTTTATGCAGATAACACTCTGACCTAAGAGAGGTTAATCAGAGAGAAAATCTAAAGATTTAGCTCCATATCTGAGCTGATTTACACTTTTAAATCTTGTTGACCATGTTCCACACCAGCTCCCTATGCAAGACTTGCTTTTCTTATTTCCTTGATAAAAAAATACTATTAAAGTAAGATCATCTTAGTCACAGAACTTTTCGGTTTTCCAAAACTTACAACTGATATTTTGTGGCACCCCCTCAGTCTTACAGAAGATGCCAAGTAAGGCAAACTGCACAAAGCAGGAAATCACAAGCTCATGAACCATGTCTTGTACCAAGCAAATTCCCTTGACCTCTGTGCACACTCAGCTAACAGGAGCTGTATCCATCTGCACTCAGATGTCTTTCCTGCTTTCAATTCCACAGCAAAGTCACTCATGGCATTATTCCCCACAGTGTCATTGCAGTAACAGGAGGCAACACCCAGTGACAAGTCAGGCTGTCCTTCACATCACAACTGGAATTTCAGGGGCTCCTCTTTGCCTGCCAGACTCTGAGACTTTACACTTCACTTTTCCAGGACTGTCCATGTAACTTCCTCTGCAAGAATTCATCTCCTAAGCACTCCCTTCATAGAAGTGTCACGATGGACATAGCTGATTCAGGAGACTACAATTAGTATGTAGGTCCTACCAATGCAACTAAATTAATTTGGTAATAAAGGATGAGTGACACAATCAATATTGTCATAGACTGGGGGAAAATTCCGAGGCAAAGCAAAAAGGAGATGTTAACTGAAAGGAACAGCAATTTTAAGACTGATAGAAAATACAGAATACACATAAATGCCTTACAACCACCTCACTGTCAGAGCAGTAAGTGGGATATGGCACACTTGTCTGTGAAACACAGGATATGTAACAGCTCAAAAGTTATAAACACTGTAAGTCATTTTAGGCATCAGGATGCAAATCCCAGCACATATTTAATTATACCTTGGACCTAAGAGATTGTGCTCATATGAACCAGATATTTAGTATGGTACCAATATCAGAAATTAATAAAAATGTGACATTCAGAAAATGAAATGTAACCCCATTATAATATAGAGCAACATCAATATTTGATTCAGGAGCATATGAGAGATGATCTATAGCCCACAGAGCCAAGCAGTCCATGTTTGGGCTTCATATTGAAAACTTATAAAATTTCTGTATGTTCATGGAAATTTTAATAAGGCAATTACAGCACAATAAGAGGATTTGGGGAACAGAAAGAAGATGGTCAGCTCATGGAATCGAATAGAGTGATAGGAAACAGCTCATTTATGGCTTGTTTGATAAGAGAACACACAGTGCAAGACACCGACATACACACTGGCCATCGAGCTCCGTGCTGAGGACACTTGTTTTCTTTCTCCCCACATCTGTATTTGGCTCCAGAATGAACCAAAGGAGCAAAACCTGGAGCTGAGATTCAGTGGGAGGAGCCCTGCATAGGTCAGGGACAGATACTAAAGCAGTGCAGGCAGCTGGGGCTGTTCCTTGCCGTGCTGTTCCATATTGAGAGTCATTCCCGAGCTGTGGAGTGACTCGTGGTTTGTGGGTGCTCGGCTTGATACAGCAGTTCCACTGTCTCCTGGAGCCACAAGTCCAGCTCTCCTGTGGCTCAGGAATGAGGATCTGGCTGCAGAGGGAGGTGCTGGCTGGGGAGAAACTCAGTTCCTCCCTTCTAATACGGGAAGAGGCAGCACCATTTTGTTTTCAACGAGTAGCCCCCAAAGATGCTCATCAATGAGCACAGCCCAGCGGTGCCAGCAGCACATCCTCCTGCCTCCCACTCCTCCAGCCCAAGAGAGCCCCTTAGAAGCCTCTGATTGTGCCCTTCTTGCTCCCACTATTTGCCAGTCCTTGCTTTTTCTGCTCATCAGCACCACTTCATCGTTCCTTGCAGAGCTCTCTCCCTGCCCCTCTGCACGCTGAAGTCCCTACAGAAGAGATATTTCTAATTAGTCATTTAGAGAATAAAAGCCCTCCTGAGCTAACCCCTCCCAGGCCATGGCCACAGGGTGTTTCCAGCCTACCCACCCAGCCCACGGGCTCCATGGGAATGAGTCCATGGAGCTCTCCATGTCGGGCTGCTCCCTTTGCTGCTGGGTTGGGATTGTTTTCACCCATGAAGAGAGACGTTGAGGGCATTTTCTTCCTGCCCTGGCAGTTAACAGTCTGTGCAGCACTCCCTGCTTCGCTGATCAACATAAACCATCATTAATGCAGCAGCTTCAGAACCCTCTGAAAGAGATGAAACCACTCGGTGTGACCTTTCCCTGTGGACATCAGAGCAGCATGACCAGCGTTGTGCTGTTTCCTCATCAGCACAAGAAACCTGAACTTCATTTCAGCTCATGTCCGGAACACCTCCCCCTCTGCAGTGTTTCCTTGTACATCCCCTCAGTGAGAGCCAGAACATTGCATGCCATCTTTGCTTAGTTACATGAAGTTATGGCAAAATTAACTATGCCTATTACAGAAAAGTGTTAAGAATTAGAATTAATACATTCAGTTATTGTTCCCTTAATTTACAGTGAGAGGATTCAAGACTTCCAAGACCTGGCAGGTTTTCAAAGCAGACCTGTGAGCCTTGATATGCAAACAGCTCCTGATCTGAGACTTTTTGCCAAAAGGCAAGCTCAGAAGAGCAGTAAATGGAACAAATCTAGACTGTCTTTGGAGATTAGCCAAGTTTTCATAAAAAAATGGCACCTCTTGCAAAGACAGGCAAGTGAAGCATCAATAAACCAGTAAACCAATAACCACTGGAATCTCTCTGTTGTACACATTATATATTCACAGCTCGTTCTAAACTTAGATAAGAACCAATAATAATCCATTTGACACCCTGAGTGAGGCATGGAAAAAACCCCACCAAATAAACAAATTTGTTTCTGTTCTTCTTGTATAAACTTTTCCCTCTAATATGATTTGAAAATCAAATCATTCCTGCTGTTTATTTCTTTTTGAAATTTTTCTTAAGCCATACAGCTCCAAGTTTCAAATCTTATTTTTATCCCTGGGATGTGCTTGGAGATTCCCACTCCACAAAGGAAAACACTGTTAAAACAACTGCAGAAACACCCAGTTAGCACTCCCTAAGAACCTAAATGTGAACCCAAACAGAAAAGCTCTAGTCAAGGCCACCACAGTCAAACCTGTGGCAGCAGCCAGGGCAGCAGGACCCACCAGGACACCGAGAGTGCAGAGACAAGAACACCCAGGCAGGTCCCAGCACGGCTCAAATGCCTCATGAGCACAGCAATCCACATCAGACACGTCAAGCCAAGTTAGTCACACAGTCTGCAGCATAAAATAAGTCTGTAATGGGTGAGATTATGCCTGTCCCTAGTGAGTGGATTAGAGGCTGCTGTCTTGCCCCAGAAGCATGAGGGTTTGGCTCCATTTCTCACCACAGTATCAGACACACCCCATTTACAGCTCCAGACGCTCTCCAGAGACCCTGAAACTCCACTTGTAACTCTTTGCTTGCAGTTGCAGAGAAAAGCTTGGCTTCCACCTCCCTCCTGGAAGTATCAAGGCTCTGTCACGAGCCATGGGCTTGGCAGCCCAAAGCAAGTGGATTCAGTACAGTCTTGTCACCATCACTGAAGCAGCAGAAAGTTTGGGGCTTCCTTTTTTCCTCCTTTTCTTTTTATTTTTTAATTAATACTCAACTTCAGTCTGAGCAGAAAAAGACATAGATATCCCTGAATATTTGAGCTTAAAATCTTGATCCAAGCTATTTTCATTACTTTTAAATATTTCAGTCAGTACATGATCAAAAAGCTGGCTTCTCTTTACTAGTCAGAAAGGAATGCCCAGTTTTTAAGCTCCATCATTGTACATTTTAAAAATGCAGACACGAGAGCACACATTGAGATTTTTCATTTTCCCTTGCACAACACCCAATAAAATCTTAAGCCCTGCAACAAAAAATTACTGGTATTGCTCCCACCACAGCAACCTCACAAATCACCCTTTAATTCTGGCAAAATGAGACAAGATCAGCTCCGAGCCAAGTCTCCCACCAGTATTTCATCTAATAATGGCCATCAAAACCCTGATGTGTTTCAGCTCTGCAAAAACCTCACTTCAGCTATCAAAACTCATACCAAGAAGTGTATTTTTGTTTCCTTTTAGCAGCAGTTTCAGGTGGATTGATCAGCCATACTCCAAAAAAGTTCACCCGAGTATCTCTAATGAGTTCTTTAGGTGGGTGATCAGCAGTTTTTGCAGCCCTTCCCCAGAGCTCTCCTGACGTAGCACGAGGCTGATGCCCAGGGCAGTGAACAGAGGATTTCATTCCAGTCAGAGGTTGGATTGCACTTTACATGCTCGAGCAGCACTTTGCAATGCATGTTCTGTCATTGTGGTTTACTCAGAATATTACTTTTTATTTCTACAGTGGCATCTCTCTGAGCCATGAAAATGGCAGAAGTTAAGGCATTTAACATCCTGCCTCTGCTTTGGTTTCCAGGGTTTTATAACCCATTTGAAAGCTGTGCTGGCCCCTGTCAGTGGCAGCTGTCCCACGGGTCACTCGGTGCCAGGCAGCTCTGCCCCTCTCAGTGCCCAGTGCTCTGCTCTCACCTCTGAATTCTCTGTCTTGGGAAGTGCATGGACAAACTGACTTCTGCAGGAACCTTCCCTTTATTTAAACCCAGAAGATGCATTATTTTTTTCTTTTAAAAAAGAAACATTCTGATGAACAATGTTCACACTGATAGAGAATACTTTCAAGCATTAGCAAAATTTAATGTTTCATATGGTATTTAATGCAGCCACTGTTGTCCAGAGATCTGCATTGGTTAATCCCCAGCCCTATGAACACCTGGGGTCATTGCAATCCATTTCATAAGAGCTCCAATTCTGTTTGGTGGAAATGTGTGAAAAATACACATGGATTGTATATGAAGAATGGGCCTCTATGTAGTACAACCATGCAAAAAAACCTAATGCTGGGGGCATAATATCATGCTTGGAGAATCGAGTTCAACATTACCTACAGCTTCTAGATCTATACTGCTGTTGCATGTTTTAAATTTTAATTCACAGAACACGGGGAGAGATTCAATTTTCTGCCCTGGTATAGTCATATTGATATAAAAGCTTTGCTTCCGCATTATGATCACTATTAAGAGTCTACAAATTGTACTGCAGATTTACAACACCACAGACTATTTGAGAAACCCTCCAGGTTTAAGGTGAGAAGTGAAAGTTATTTTTCAGCACAAGTTCTGCTGAAAGCACACAGGGGAAAAAGCCCAGCCCATTAATCCAGCAGCTCCAGCGACTCGGTCTGCAGCTCTTGGCACTCTGCATTCAACACCCATTCAACCACTGTGTTCCAGCCACTGCCCCAAAATGCCTAAACACAATTACAGGGCAGATCAGAGGGTGTCACAATGACAGTGAATAGGAAGGCTCAGAAGTTTCCTTTTTTGAAAAAAAAAAAAACAAACTTCCCTCCATTTCAGTGTGTTTTGAGGAAGACAAAGGCAACTGCTCAAGCAGTGAAGAAAAACAGATAGACAAGTGTCTTAAGGTAGGACTCTTCATTTCATGCTTTATTAGCACAATCCTATTATATATATTTCCCCCCCTGGTTTTAATTAACAGAACTGCAATATAATGGAGCCATCCTGAAGGCCTCATAGTGAAAAGCTGCAACTTCTATTACAAACTCTATTTTTAGTGGTATACAATTTTGGCTAGGGAATTAAAAACAGCTTAGGCTGAAAACTGGCAGGTTTATCTCAAAAAGGAATGGAGAAGAGATTGAGGTCTACAACAGAAGACAATGTGGCAGTGCTGCGTTACAGGTCACCAACACTGCCTTAATCTGAAATGTTAACCCCCTCCCACAAAACTCATATCTGAACACTGCAGAGCTTCATTTCCTCCTGTGCAGGGTATACACAGCTCGTACACAGACTGAAGAGACACACTTTACATCTCACACTTTACACCTTACATTCGTGTGCTCATGGCCCCACCGACAGCAGTTCTGCATGGGGAGAGCTCGGGGGAACTCGCTGTGAGCCAGCCCAAGGAGAGGCCTCTCAGAAACCAAAGGAAAGAGGTCACCCAGCCCAGCATGAGAGAGGAAACTGCTGCCCTGTGGGCATTAGCAGCCCCTGGCTTGGGTCTGGAGCATCCAGAGGGATCCAAGAGACAGCCCCTCCAATGCAGCTCTGATGCATCTCAGCTGCTGGTCATCCTGCCCTGGGGATAATCCTTGACACATTTTTAACCCTCCACATCCTCAGGGGCTCAAATTCTTACACAAATTACACTTCCCAGCTAATGAAGCCCTCGTTTGAGTTTGAATCAAAGGAGAGTGTTGCGTCCCAACGAACCAGGGCTCTTGCCCCAGCCTCCCAGGAAGGTGCTGCTCAAACACGTGTACAGCCCCACTGGCCCCACAGCAGAGCTTAGGGATGACCCGTGTGCCACAACTGCACTGCAGGGAGAAGAGTCCCCACTTCTGGGCAGAATGCAGCTGGTGTTTCTAGCTCTGACTCTGGAAATGAAGCTCTCAGGATCATCACCTGCTCTGATGTTCAAGACAAGGTTGTATTCCACTCTCCCCAGACACCCACACACCATTTAAGAAGTCCACGGCACCTCCTGGTCACTGGAGCAACCTACCTCAGAGCTCCATCGACATCAAAGCACCATGATTTCCATCATAATAATGAGGAGGAGGAGAGAAATTAAACCAAGAAACATTTATTTCACAGCAAATGCCTTAACTCAGTCTCATCACTCTTCACAAAACCCAAACCCATACAATGGTACAGATGTTTCCAAAAAGTTACGAGCCTCATACACTGACTTCCTCTGAATGAAAATAAGAGCCTGCATCAGAAGGACAGAATTGAATGCTCAGTAAAGCAAAACTTACTCTGCATGAACCCAGTATTTACTTTCTATGAAGGCACTTAGCATGGATTGGATGGAAAAACGATCAGTGTTGTCTCGGGAAAGTGTGGCAAGACTCTGAATTGCATACAAGGAGATTATTAGAGGAGCAGCTCCTGCTCTCTGCCTCATCACAGGCTGCTATAGAGATGAAGTTGCATTTCCTGGAGTGTGTAATGGAGAACAAAATTGAATAGATTTTTCCCTTTTCTGTAGGGGTATGTTTCATAAAGGCAAAGACAACGCTGGGCTGCCCAGACAGCAGAGGAGAGGTGAGATGGTGTCTCCAGCCCAGAAACTGTTATGCTGATTTTGGAGCCATAAAAGATGGGAAGAGAGGTCTAAAGGAGCTTGTTTCATTTTCCAAAACAGCCAACAGACAAGATGATATTAACAGCTTCTTTAAGCATTCAACCTTCACTTATCAAACTGGTGTGGAGTATTTTGTCATTGACTTCAAAAGTGGAGAAATGTAGTATTGGCCCCAACTTTTGTGGGAGTGAGATGAGTTGAAGAGCAGTTTGTCCTTCCTTTGCCATTAATTTCATAACCTTAAACACTTTAATTTCTTTCAAGTGTAACACTCCCCTTATGTTTGTAACTACATCCCACAGTTATTCAACACAGCTCTTTAACCTCCCATTAAAATGTTGCCTCTCTTATGGTGCCCTCTGTGTGTGACCACAAAACATCAACCCCTCAGACATTCTTATTGTTACAGGCTGGGAACAGGACAGTGACAGTGACACAGGGACACCACAGGAGACACCGAAGCGGGTCCATCAACATCTCATTCCTCACTCACAACTCATTGGCCATTTACAGGGTTTGTTATCTCCCCATCAGTGAATCAATGGAATTACAAGCTTATTATGCACAGTCAGGCTTGGATTAGAGCACATATTAAGACAACATGTGAGGTGTTTTTAATGCTGAAACAGTGTTTTGCTTGTTTAATTTTTAAACACCTACTACTACCACAGCATAAATCCTATTATCAGCTTTTGAAGTTATTACCTCAAGGTCATCTTCACCAGTGTTTACCATTATGCTGCCAATTTCAACGAAGTGTCTTTAGAAGGGGTTTCTGTATTTACCAGTTGCGAGTTTGGACCTTAAATCAGTGCAGTGACCTGATTTTGGTGTGAGATGGGGGGAAATGTATGAGTTAATTTCAGCTGAGCTGAACATGACTCACCAGTATCTCTGCTCCGAGCGGCACCGCCATCCATTGTGTGCTATTGGCAGCAGGACAGGACACACCACATGTGCGATGCATCAGAGGAGGGAAAGGAAGGAGGCTGGTCCATGAGGGATGGCAAAGCTGAGCCAAGTTGTCAGAGTTCTCCTGCATCCCGCAGGAGTGACAGCAGTATCTTGTTTATTGTTCACTCAGCTTTCTCTGGTCCTGCACACGAGAGGGAGGACAAAGAGTGGTCAGTAAAAACGAAGATGAAAGTACCCACAGCAGGTCTGCTCCAGAGCTTGGTGAAGTGCAAGCGAAATGCTTCAGAACTCGAGCATCTTCCACGGTGGCTCCAGACTGGTTTGTTCTGCTGCTCCTAATAAATATTCAGCAAAGCAGAGGTGACCTTCCTCTGAGGACTAACGAGTGGTTATGACCCCAGTCTGGTGTACACCAGATTGTTAATACTGGCATGTGAAAAGCCCCAGTGAGAACAGGAGGGGGAAAGAGTAATTTGGTTTAAGCTGGTGACAAGCTGCGCTTCTCTCAGAAAAGTTATGATGGCCATTTGTTATGCAGCTCTGCCTTATACAAGCAGAACAAAAATTAAAGGATTGTGATATTTTTAATATTACATTTATGAAGATGATTACCCAGCTGCTGTTTAATTTCCATCTGTGTTCTGCTGCATTTATACCATTAGTGCCACACTGTGGTTAGACAGACAGGCTCGTGTTTGGGAGAAAAAAGTGTGGCTGACAATTACCATTTAACTGTGTGGAGTAGCAACAAACTGGCTTTTCTGTATCCTGCTACCTCTTTCTTTTTGATAGCATTTCAATATCAAGCACGAAACACAAAGACTCCTGCAAGCCCCAGCAGTTCTCTGCTGCATCCATGGCAAATTTGCAAAGCTTTAGTTTAGAGAGACTAATAAAGTCCTTCCCAGCAGGCAGTACTTAATAATTTTTATATTAAAAAAACAATTGCAATGCATCTAATATCTATCTACTTGCTTCCTTTTTTCCCTTAAACCTTATTTTTAATATAATTCTATATTCATGAACTGTTCTTCATCTACCTGTTACCCTATCCCAATAACACACTAATGCTTTCTACACAGTAAATTCAATTCTGTTTCCCAGTCACTCCTAAAACAGAGATTCACAGCCTGCTCTCCCTGTGCTTGGGAAAGGATGAGGAGCCTGGTGCTGCCTCAAACAGCTGCCTGACACCCTGAGCAGGGCAGCAGTTCTGCTCCTCAGAGAATGCCAGTGCCATGAGCTGCCCCAGGGAGGTGCCCTGTGGGGCAGAGCCCACAGAACCCACAGAACTCGTCCTTGTGCCCCCTGAGCCTCCTCCACGTGGCCCCCCCATCCCAAACACAGCACCCACAGAGTCACCTGCCCCTCTGGCAGCTCCTACTGTTTCCTCAGGCCAACACTCCAAAAGTTTTATGCCCCTTGTGATCCTGGATATCGATCTGGAGAGACTGCAGCTGGTCCAGGCTGTGTTGACCCAAGCAGGGGGCACTCCCCTATTAATGCACCTTTTGACTGTTGCCTCATTCCCTGTGAAAACCTTCCTCCAGCTGCCTTTGATTTCAGGTGTTCCTGCTGCAGGGCAATGCAATGTAGGCAACCCCAAAGCAGAGAACATTTCAGGGGGTTTTGGTTTTTAATGCTACATATTATTAACCTATTTTTGACAACAGACTTGTCAAACTCCCCCAAAGCTCTTTCTTGGAGAGGGACAGAACTCAGCACTGCTGTTACTCCTTCCCCTTACAAAGAAGTGCACCACACTGATTTTTCAGAATGAGTCTCAGCTGCTTTCAAACTGTCACTTAACCTCTACCTCTTCAGCCTGAAAACAAGCAGCTCCTTTTCTCCCACATGTGGTATCTTTGATTGGAAGTTTTCCTCTCCGTGGCTGCTTCTTCACACTTAGAAGAGCTATAAATGCTAAAAAGGTACACAGCCCTTATTTTCTGAAAAGCAGAGGAGAATTGAAGATTTGTGGGTTGGTTTTTTCCTACTTTTTCTGTATTTTATTGCTTGATCTCAGTTTCTTGATTTCTTTTTTTCTGAAAGGAAAACCACTTGCTTTTCTTCCTGAGCATGAGCTTTCAGAGATGCTGACCATTCAGATTTGTCATTGATTACAGCATTAGTTTGGGGTATTCCTTAGCTATAAAAATCAGGCTTATTACCTGCATGCACAGCTTCTAAAAATACCTTGTTCCAAGCTTGGGCTTTGTGCTGTCTCAGGCAACTCTGCATAAATCTCTTCAAGCACTAACACAAGGACTTGAGCTCATCAAGAACCAGTTATTTTTACCCATACATCAAGCCAGCTTTCCACAGGTGACAAATATGCAATTATTTATGCATCTAATAGAGACCTGCATTCTGTCCCAGCTCATTGTGGTGAATTCCTCATGGTAAATTCAGAGTAGCTGCTGCTTTCAGAGGCTTAGAGAGAGTGTGTGTGGTCAGACACCACTGATGGGAATGGGACTGTTCCCATTCTGTTTGGATGCTCTGGAATCCTCCTCCTACAGGCAATTAGAGCAGCATGGATGAAAGAGTATTTATTTATTTATTGTGTCACTGGTCAAAATGTTGCAAAATCATACAACTGAGAGCAGAAAAGAGAAACCACAGGGAATACCAGGAAATCTCACCTGCACTTTTACCTTTGAAAGTCTCCTCTTCAGTTAATTAAATCTGTGTCACCCTGAACTGAAAATCAACCATTCTCATGGGTTTCAAAGGCACAGTATCTTCTTACTTCCTAAGAAACATAATTTTTTCCTGAGATAATTTCCTTCCTCCCAAGCCAGAGAAAAAAATGCAGCAGCAAATCTGTCTTAGAAGTCCTAACTTACCCATGATGTTGGAATAGTATTTAAGTGACAACGAGGCAATCAACAAAAGAGCAACATTATTTGCTCAGTCAATCTCCTTTAGAGTGATAAAACAATCCAAAGCCCAGGCCATTAAAAGAAGGCTGATAAAAGAAGGAAGGAAGAAACCTGGGGAAACAGAAGCACGGCAATATAAAATATTCAGAGTACTTACACATGGTATAGTTCCAGAGACAGTGGCTGCAAAATAGGAAAACAATTGCAGTGTTTGAAAACTAGAGCTGGGCAAATCAATGATTGCCAGTCATCAGCCAAGCCTCACACACATCATTTATTCAATCAGAATCCTCACCTCACCCTCCTTGACAGAAACAATAAAAAACTACTCCATGCAGTTAAGCCTCAATCTGTGCATCTGAAGAAGACAGGAATCAGATAAATTCCTTTTAAGGGAGAAATTCTTCTTCTAATTTTCCTCATAGGTGGTGGGTTTCCAGCTCTCTACAGCGCCCTGCCATGTGATTCTGAATCACAGTCATTGCAGAAGCACTCACATGGAAATAGTGGTGGTAATAGCAGGTTCAGCTGCCACTTCCACCAAATGAAACCCAAAAGCTTTCAGTATTGATGACCTGGAGCCATCACCCAGCTGTGAGGGGGAAATGGGACTCATTGGTATCATATGTATCAAGAAACACACGACTAAAATACAAGGAAAACTGTTCTTGGATATATCTTTTCATACATTTTTATCATTCTTGACATGCTGTGCTAAGCCCTTGTCCTGGGCTGGATTCCCATTCTGCTGAACAGCCCAAAAAGATGGATTAAGGTCCAAAATCAGAGGAGCTAACGTGGAGGAAGCCAGAGAAGGAACACAAGGAGGCAGATTCTGTGGGGATGACACACAGGAGGAGCCTCACGTGTACCTGTCCCAGCATGAGCTGCAGGTGAGGGGTGGCAGCAAAGACTTGTCCAAGATGTGTCTTCAGACTGTGGAGGCAGTTTGAGAGCAGACACTGCTTGTAAGGGCAGCAAAGCCAGGCTGGAGTTATGGGGTGATCTGTCACTTCTCACTGAGCCCAAGGCAGTGGGAAGAAGTTCACATTTGGCACAGCTACAAGTGTCAAGGTCAGAGAAAAGGACACTGCAGGAACCAAGGCACAGGTAATTAAAGTCTGGACAAGATTATTAGGGACTTGTTGTTAGGTTTCTAATCAAAGACAGCTCTTGAGCTCTGGGGTGTGTCTGTCCCACAGTCACTGGTGACAGTGCCCTTTGTCTCTTCTCCATCCAGCCCTCCCTTTTTCCTCTCTTGTGCCAACTCTGCCACCCCTTGCCCTCTCCTTTGTTCTCAATAAAACCCCGGCTGAAAACAACAGACGAGGCAGCTTCTGCCACAACTGACATCACACAGTAAGGCTCATATTAGTTAATGCATTAAATAGACACTGAAAACCAGGGAAAGGGATAAATTACAGCCTTGTCTGTTTGTTCAGCTGCTCTGCCCTGTCACACACGAGTTGTGGTGTTTGTTTGTCAAACCTTCCTTGCAGAGAACAATATTCCAATGGTGCTGACAGAGCCAAGGCAAACGCCTCCCTGTCCCCCTTCCCTCCTGGAGGGCCTGGAACCTCCACCTTGCAGGGCCCTCTGCTGACTTTGGGACTTCATGGCTGCATTTTTATACCCACAGAATTGGTGTATTGATCTGGAGCAAGCACAGAATGAAGATGGTTAAAGACTGGAGCCATACGGAGGATTCCGTGGGATTTGGAAGTACATGAAGAAATCAAGCAATACACCCAGAAATCTGTCCCACAGGCCTAGGAAAAGGAAAATGATGCTTCAGTTTTAGCTATTGCTACCCAGAAAAGCATCTTTCACCATTTTTTTCCATCCCAAGGATAGATTTTGGGAACAATATAAGCTTTGAACTGGTACAGCAAAGGAAGATCAAGCCCTCAAGCTTCTTATTCCAAGTGATTGATGTGCTCATGGCAATGATTCTTGTTCACAGGGCACAAAGGACAAGCACCAGCCCACACTCTCACATAATATCACCTGTAAAGATAAAGCATTCCAGTTAATCCCCTGTAAAGTCCTAAAGAGACTCCTTGATATTGTGCCCCCTTTTCCCATTTGTACCTGTTGACTTCTTGCCTTGAGTTCTGACAAGCCAGATGTGCAAAAAGGTGGCAGAAAATAGAGGAAAAAGGGGAACAAAACCAAGCAGCGACTGTTCAGAAGTGTCAACAGAGAGTCTTAGGGAGTGAAAATGTTTGTTTTGTTAATACAAACATACAGAGGTGATCCCAGCCATGCAAGACTACAGCCTCATAGGCAAGAATTAATTCAAAAATGGATATTGGCCATCCTGCTTAACTCATGGAATTCATTCTTTTTGCTGGATGTAGCTGGAAAGCACACTTATCCAAGGAAACTTGCCAGGACACACTAAGTTTGAGGATTATACCAAGGATTAAGCTCATAAACATTACACAGCACTCTTCACAATAGAGCTTGGGTATTCAAATTTCCACAAATCCCTGGCAAAAGGCAACCTGAGTTGAAGGATTCTCAGAGTAGGAGCATTGCAAATACGAGTCCAGAAACTCACCCAAACTTGCTTTTGCTCCCGAAATAGCAGAAATTTCCTGGATGTAAAACATCTGACAGCATTTGGCCTAAGCTGTTGGATGAAGGCACAAATAATGGGGCTCTGGGGAGTGAATGACACCCACTGTCCCTGCCTTCTGAGAGCTCCTGCTGTTGCAGTGTAGTTTCTCTCTTTCTGAAGGCAAACAGCACAGGCTCTATAAATCATGCCTCTTCTAGTCTTCAAAGGCACCAGGATATCCCCATCAGCACATCACTCCAGTCAGAAATCAGCTTTAACACGCTACTTGATCAGGGTTAGCAGCCAGAGAGCAAAGGAGTGTTGAGAGGTCCAGTCAATTATGATTTGCTGATAAAACATTATCTCCAGGAGATCCCCTCCTTGTGTTTCTGAGGATAACACAGAGCCCTGCTGCAAACCATGACCCTCAGGTGCCTTCGGTTTCGAGGCTCTGCACCAGAAGGCTCACTCACCTCAGGCCCTTAAAACTACACAGCTTCAAAGGAGAGAGGACAAACATTCAGGTTGTCCAAAATGACATCTGCATCTGTACTAGCCACATGTGGAGGCAAACAGCTTGAGCTGCTTCCTCCAGCTGGGCAAGTGACCTTAGCTTCAATCCTCCTGAATTGCAGCTAATGACCCAGAACATCCATTGCAACTATGAAAGCAAATAAACAAACACCATGACATCTTCTGACAGCATCTGACTCTTCTCTTTCTCCCTGCCTGGTATCTTTACAGATCATCTGGATAGTAGGTATGAAAAACAGCTGCCAGCATCCATGAGGGCTCTTGAAATGCAAAGCCATGGGCTGTAACTTGCCAGAGGGCCACCTGAGCTCCAGGGTGACAGTGACAGCTGGGCAGGAGGTCCACAGCTGGAAGGAGTCACAGACATAGAGCCAGGCCAGCCAGACTGGGGAGATTTTTCCCTTGGATGAAGGAAGTGCAGCACATTTCAAAAGATTTAAGCCTATCAATTGTGCAAGAAAAGGGAAAACAAAAAGCAGCTCTTCCCCTGACAGCACAGGGGAGGATGCTCCAGGCTCTCCCTAAATGCTGGAGCACCCTCAGGCTACAGCTCCCAGACAGGGCCATGCTGCATCCCTGCTCCTGAAACTGGGCACTGTTCCAAAAACACTCAGGGCCAGACAGGGAACCTGCGTGGCAGCCCAAAAATAAGTGGATTCAAGCAGCAGAGCAACATCCTGGGGTCTGATCCTGCTTCCTGCATCGGCCCATTCCTTCCGCTTAAGGCTGGGTCATCACAATCCACTCTACCTTTTCAATCGTTGGATAAAGAACACCAAGGGTCACTCCAGGCCAGCACAGCAAGGGTGTGACTGTCCCTGTGTCCTCACCACGTGTTCCATCAGTTCCAATTGTCCTCACCAGCTTCATGTTGAGTGTTTTTAGTGGAGCTTCATTTCTCTCAAGTTCCTGCAAAATCTGAATTTGGTTATCATGGAAATACTATAATCAAATTTCACACTGACTAAGCTGTCTGGTTCATGTAAACACACACAGCCTTTTGCCAGAGCGTGGTTCTGTATCTCCAGTACTTACAGTACAAGGAAGATATAACACAGCTGGTTTGAAGTAGGTTTCTCTTGTGGGAAAGCATTCTTTAGAGCCACTAGAAGTGCTCTTAGTCACATTTTGTATTTCAAAACCTTCCTGATTAAGCACACGTAGAGAATGGGAAGATACTCCTCTTTCCAACCACGTCTTAGTCTTGCAAATTCAGACCAGAAAAAAGAAGCTTTTGCTGTGAGTTGATTGCCAGGCTCCCTCCTCCCTCCCAGCCCCTTCTCTTCTGTGGTGGCTGTAGTGACAAAATAGTCTCAAAAAGTCTGCTTTCATTTAGAAAGGAGTCTGTAGCCCCTTTGATCACAAAGAAAACCTTTGAAATGTGAAATGAGTTTAAGCCGAGGCAGCACTGTGTGCTCAAGTCTTTGGGCACCTGTAACAACACGGGAGCTGGACCTGTGAACTGTCCCTCTCACGTCAGCAGAGTGCAAATCCCAGAGCCAAGTCAAACAGAGGACACATGGCCCAGTGATTAGATCATTATTTTGGCATTTGTGATGTTCAGCTTTCGCTTTGTGCAGAGCCACAGAGCCATAGGAATTTGGACAAGGCGTTTGGCAGAAGGTGTGACCCACGTGTGCTGCCCAACAGGGACCTGCAGGTTGGCTGAGGCTGGAGTGGAAGGGCTCTGCCTCCTGCTCCCCCTGCTCCTGCTGCCCATCCATGCTTAGATTTCCATGGAATCACAGCCTTTGGCCCCCAGGCTGCAAATCCACTAAGAATATTTGCAAATGCCCAGACTGTGCTCTCTGAGCAGACCAGGGGCTCGGAATTGATTGACTCCCATGGATCATGACAGGAGGCAACACTGCATCTCTAAGGAAAATACACATCAAATTAAAAGCAGGGCAGCAGCAGAGCTGAGCAGTGAAAGGACAAGAGGCTCATCCTGAAACTCCAGCCCTGTGATGTGGGCTCTGTCCTGCATGACATCTTAAAAAATGAATTCCATGATGTTTAAGCATTTCATTTTCTGTCAGCAGATGAAACAGTAAGATAATGGGGTAACTACTGCCAAAAATCAGCGGGGAAAGGCCTGGCTCTGCTAAAAACCCACAGTACATGACAGGGAAGGGAATGTGTGTGTGTGTATAAAATTAACAGTTGTATGTGCTCTTTCCCAGTCAAGTGTGGGTAAATTCAGATCACCAACCCTACAGAAACAAGCACAGCAGAATTCAGTATTTTCTCCCCCAATATCTATGACAGACTCACAGCTCCAATGGTATTTTGGCAGATTGCTCACTGAAACAGTCTGGGTGCAATTTATGCTTTTCATTTCACCACAGCCCTCACTAAGTTAAAACCCAGCAAATCCACAACTTCAGGAATGCAGACCAGAGAGTTGACTTCAAGAGGACTGGGAGGAGGGAAAATCTGCACCTAGGTACACTGTGGAGAAATTTGGCCCTGCACAGTATTTATTCTGGCCAAATAGAGTCCTACCTATCTACATGGAGCACCCATAATAAAAAAATGTATCAAATGGTACCTCGACAACCATCACAGTGATGGAATCTGGAGCAGAATAAAATGGTGCACAAGAGTCAAATCCTCCTCCCATTCTTCAGTCCCCTGATGTGAGAAAGAAGGGGATTTTTCCCTCCATGCCAGACTCCCATGGACAGAGAGGCACCCTATTTCCTGCCAAGCTCCAGGTAGCTTTACAAGGATAAGGTCATATCTTTTAAGATGTACCATTAGCTTCCTTACTGCTGGAGAAAATTAAAAAGGAAAATTGCCTGTCACACCCAGAGAGCAAAGCTGATGATGAAGCCTGAAGTCTGCTCAGATTTTCATTCCTGGGCTTAGACTTTAAGGTTACCTCATTTATTTATTTTCATGCACGTTGAGTGCTGTTTAAAATACAAAGCCTGCCAAGTATTTGCTTTCTTGAGAAGATGATAAATTGGGCAAGATTTCCAATGTGCTGCATATACACAACCCCAACTTTTAGGTGCTCTGGAAGGGTCTCAAGTAATTTTACCTTTTTGATGGCATGTAATCTTCAGTGCTAGAACGAGACACATTTTGTCTCTTGTTTTTCCCTCACCATCTAACTTGTGGCTGGGCTGATGATGCCAGGATTGATGGGCCTAGGAAGGGACACTTGCTATTTTTATTGCTTATGTGTTATCCTTTAGTTTTACTGTTATTTTTCCGCACGCTGTTGGGAGACCAGCAGACCTATCCCACTGCATCTCTTTCCAAGTGTCAGATCACTCATCCAAGCAATGACCTGACTTTGTGGAAGCCTAAAGATGTGTTTGTTAAAGCAGGCAATTGGACACTCTGAGACAGCCTGCCAGGCATGGGAACTTTGTCCATGTGAAAGACGATGGCTGCAGAATCTGATGGATTGTGAACGTCCTTCTGCCGGGACAGCTGATCCCTGACTCCTTCAGCACAGCTCCCGTTTCACTGATATGTCTCAGGGAGATGTTTTAAGCCTTGAAGATACAAAGGAAAAGGATACATTAAATAACCATAAAAGTCTGTTTTAACATAAGAGAAGCAAACAAGCTTGTTTGTTTGTAACATCTGCTCGTGCCTGGGTACAGCAGCCTTGAGGGCTCTTCCTGCGAGAGGGATGCACAAGCTGTGGTTCTGTTAATAACATGGATGATGGTAATAATAATGATGATAATAATAATGAGGAGGAGGAGATAAAAGAATGTAACTGCATACTCAAATGATCATCTGCCTTCATTCTGTGAGCCATATAAGGCCATTGAGTCCATAGAGATGCTCTGCCTGCCAGATGATGCCAGATTACTTGGTGTCACAGCCACACTGGAAACCAGCAGGAATGCCCAGCAGGAGCCTGTGTGGGCATGGACTTGTCTCAGGAGGTAGTCAGGGGCTGGTGGGTCCTGAGTGCCAACGATACAACTTGAATTCTCCTGGAAAAAAAAGAAACAGTCCTGGTAAGTTACCTGCACAGGTTCCAGTGGTTTTATTACACCAGTTAGTGGTCCTGGAAAAACCAGACAAGTTGTGAAACACATGAGCCAAACCCAGATGATACTGAAATATCACATACGGCCAAATCCCCATTTCTAACCTTGACAGGTGAGGGCCAGCACATTGGAATGTCTTCCTTGTTTAAGGTATCACACAAAGCCCTTTGGCTGCAGTAGGATTTTGTCTTTAGGCACGGGCTGACCCTTCCTTCCCTCTCTGTGGGGAGGAAGAACACCCAGCACACCACATTTAACACAGTGATGGCCCCACCTGGCCTGAGAGCCAGAACTCACCACATTGTGTAGTCCAAGTTAGCAAACACACTACAAAATAATTACTTAGGGAAAAAACAGAGAATTTTCTTGGCCTTGGACAGCTGTTATTGGTGCCTTCTCTCAGCCCTTCCTTGCAGCTCTGTGTCCCTGTTGCCAAGGGAGGTGGACAAACCATCCTCCAGGAAAGGACAGAGCAATAAACCCCATCCTGTGGCCAGTCTGTCACATAAACACACACTCTGCAAGACTTTAATAAAGTGACAGTTCAGTGCAAAGTCACAAGCTCCAAAAAGAAAAGTAGAACTCCAGGTATACAAGTAGAGCTCCAGGTAGCAAACTGTGCACATGAAAACAAGGAGATGCCAGGAAGTGAATGTTTTGTGGGTTTAGGCCATTTCCTCTCCTCCTTCTACCATTCAATGCACCTTTTTTACACATTATGGGCCAAAAAATGCATTTTTCTTTAGAGGTACAGTGTTTAATTTACAGACCCAAACAATCAACAATAAGAAACAGTATTTACCAACAAATGCAAGTTTTATTCATATATGCAGAATACTGCTATGCATAAAACATGATGTCCAACACAGCTTTATGTATTTTTACTTGGCAAACTTAAACTTTGATTTACATCCATTTCACTAAAACTTTATTGCTTCCTCGTCAGATAGGACAGATTCCTTTCTGTATCTTCGATGGTAAATATAGTTAATGTGCTGAGGCTGCAATGGATCAGCAGTGAAGCTGTTTAATAGTGACATAAATTATTTCAGTGACTTTTCCTGCAAGTGAGAGATGACTCCATGTGCTATAAACTAATACCAAAGGAATGATGCTCTTTCATGCCAGCAAAGTGCCTTGGCTATATTGTTTTTGGATCCTGTTGGGGATGCTACAAATGCAGCATGTATTACAACTATATGCACTTAGGCCATTTTTCTTTGCTGCTTTTAATGCTCTCCTGCACTGAAAATTGAGCTTCAGTGTCTGAATGAAGGCAAAGCCAATTACTTTCTTTGAAGCGTCTCTTTAAAGTCTGCAGATCCTGGCAGCTTTTTTAAAACCTTTCCATTAGCTTAAAAATATATTCTGAAATAATGATGCCTGTGGAAGCTGAGGAGTGTGAGGCCCGAAGGGAGCCACGTGCCCCCACACCCCTTCCCACGCTGCAGAGCCTGCTTGGCATCCCCACCCTTCCAGCCCTGGCTCCAGGCACCAAGGGATCCTTTTCAGAGCCTTCTGCTCACCTCGCAGTCCAAGGGCACTTCTACCAGCAAACCAGTTGCTGTTTGTCCCCTAATTTGTCACTCACAAAAGACCTTTCAGGTGCACTCTGGTTCCTGATGGAAGTGGTGGGAATACCGGGGAGAGGAGCAGGAGTTTGTCACTGAGCAGTTGTCACCTCTTCACGATATTGCCTGCCCACTTTTGTCCTTGCCTCCACAGGAATTCTCCTTCCTCCCTTGTACATGTTCCTACAAACCTCATTCCAGGTTCCCCCTTCCTGTTCCTCCCACTAAGGCAGCCTCGGCAGCCCACAGAGCATCCCCTTTGCTGTTGGGTTTTATCCCTGCACTGCCCTGAGGGATCTCACACAGGACATTTGCCACAACACCTGAACTCCACAGACAGTTCTCAACTGAGCCTTTCTAGGGCCTTCAGATGCTCTGACCTCTATCATTATATAAATCAGTCGACTACATTGAGTTTTATGGGGTTTACTGGTAATTTATTTCTTGGTCCATGAGATACAGTTACTAGGTAGTTGTGGAAAAAAGGGAAGAACTTAGGAACTACTTAAATATGTTTACATTAACACATTTTTAACTATTCCTGCACAGGAATATACAAGTTGCATGAGGGACTATATGCAGAACTCATTTATTCCCACAGTTACACACAATCTTAAAACCTACACACACCATGCAAACTGTCTAACATCACACAGCTATAGCTAATTATTCAGTAATATATATCTCACAAAATTGCTGGATCCAAGCACTCTTATTTATCATATTTTTAACTTTATAAAAGAGTTCTTAAGTGTGTTACTCCATGGGCCTTCTGCAGGCTTCGTTTCTTGCTTCTGCACCAGCTCAAGGTCTCTTGACAAATTCCATTCTTACCTTAGCAGCTGGCACCTGCAAATTTGTCTCTGATTTGCTAGCCTGAAAATGAATGAATCCCAACAGACATTGGGACCTCCCTTCCCACTTTTCCTCTCTTCCCAAAGCTCTCCTTCTAACTGTGCTTCTCCCTTCTCTCCATGTCTTTTCACAAACTTAAACTGGCCTCCTTTATCTATTTCTCTGCAAACCAACCCTATTTTTTCCCCTGTACCTGCCAATGCCTCCAGTATGGTCTATCACTGTTCCTTCGGTTTCTTTGCCCATCACCAGCCTGTCCATCCAGCTCCATCAACCTCTGCCCCCCAGACCCACTGCAAACCTCCCCAGCCAAGTTGTTTTCTCCCAACCCCCTTCCCTCCCCACACTTTTATACCACACTGCCTCACAAACACCTGGCTCCTCACATTTTCCCATGTGCTTCTTGTTAAACTTATTAATTCTCCGCTCTTTCTCTGCCATGTCCCAGTGCAGTTGCAGCTTGACCACCTCCTGCCCGCTTTGCACCCAGAACTCTCAGGGTTTTTCCACTCTGACAAACTATTTGATCATAAAAAGATTTTAAAATAAATTTCTGAGGAGTGTGAGAAAAAGCCCTCTTAAACCTGTTCATTTGTTTTCACACAGACTGCAGAGCAGGACCAAACTGAGCATTTTCACTGTGGAGGGAAGGGGCAGACAGAGCCCCTCTCCTGCCCTGCTCTCTCTGCCTCCTCCCTTCACTTCTCCACCCACTCTCATAGAATCACAGAATTGATTGGGTTGGAAAAGACCTCCGAGATCATCAAGTCCAACCCTTGGGCCAACTCCAGTCCCTTTACCAGATCATGGCACTCAGCGCCACGGCCAAGCTCAGTTTAAAAACCTCCAGGGATGGGGAATCCACCCCCTCTCTGGGCAGCCCATTCCAATGCCTGAGCACTCTCTCTACAAAGAAGTTTTTTCTGATCTCCAACTTCAATTTCCCCTGGCAGAGCTTGAGCCCGTGCCCCCTTGTCCTATTGCTGAGTGCCTGGGAGAAGAGACCAACCCCCACCTGGCCAGAACTTCCCTTCAGGCAGTTCCAGACAGTGCTGAGGTCACCTCTCAGCCTCCTCTTCTCCAGCACAAACACCCCCAGCTCCCTCAGCCTCTCCCCACAGCACTTGTGCTCCAGTCCATGGAACATTCCTTCTGAGGGAGGAGTGGGGCTGGGGGAGTCCCTCATGGCTGACTTCCCCCTGAGTGCAGAGCCAATACAAGCACAGTGGAACAGTTATTTCCCCGTTGTTCCTCCTGCTTTCCAATTACAGAGCACACCAACTGAACAAAACACCCAGAACTGGCAATATTACAACTGAAATACAGCCATAAAGAACCCAAATTACATAAAATTTAGACCTAGTGATAAATGCATTGCACTTTGAAGTATTTCATCCCAAATTTTCCCAGGAAAGTCTTCAGTTATGTCTTAGAGTCTAAACTGGCTCTCTCGGGAGGAGATTCTGTGAGTTATCACTCTTTTCTGTAGTGGTTCAAGACTACCTTAAGACACAACAGAGAGTACTTAATCTGAGGGATTTCCATCACTTTTAACATTATTTTATTTAAACCTATGATGAAAACTCACTTCATCTACATAGAAACCCCCAGGATGGTCTCAGGATAGCCCTTGATATTGTGGCTGGAGCAGGAACAGCTCCTGAGGGAAGTTCAAAATGCACCACAATAGAACCACTTGAGAAAGTTCATGTTTTACCCACAGATCTGAGGGTCTTACACACTGATTTCCATTACTGGTCACAGGTTTACAGGTTTCCAGTCCCTTCAACGCAAACTTAAGATGTTCTTTGTCACATGCTTTGAGTCTTCCCTAGATCTTGAACCAACCCCTGGACAAATCCTGCTTTCCAGAACTGAAAATTGCAGCTGTCTCCCTTGTCCTGCTGCCCAAGCCACATCCAGCAGAGCCTGCAGAGGTCCCTTTTCCAAGTAACCTGCACCTCGTTGCCAGTTCAGAGTGTCATAAGAACTCTAAGGCCGTGCTTGTAGTTTTTGACCATGAATTTCTGTCCTCCTTTCCAAGCACATGGATGGTCTTGGACCCACAAGAACTGCAGCATGTGAAACACCTCAGTACTGAGTATTTTCATTGCAAAGATCATTGCTGTGGTTTCCTTTTCCCTTGAACCACCCGAAGATTTCCACAGAAATCAGCAGAATTGCGCGTGACTGAAATTCCCACAGCTGAGACTGGACCCGTCCAGGTGTTTCCAGGATTTGCAGCAGGAGAACACTCAGTCTGGGGGGCTGCTGTGAGTGGGTACAGTGTGTTGTATCTCCAGGAAGTTCTCCCTCCCCCACCTCCTGGTCCCTTTTTCCTATTCCAGCCTTGTTCCCAGTCCTCTTGCTTCCCAAGCAAAAGCAATGTAAAGGTGGAGGAGGCAGCTGGAAACCTCATTTTAAACACCAACATTATTTTTCTGATTATTTCATAACACATTTTTCTGACATTTATTTCCCCTAGAATGGTCTGGAAATGCACAGTTATTTTACAGTCACTTGTTACTGCCATTATTACATACGATAACCACAGAGAATAGACTGACATAATTCAAAATCCACAGAAAATGACAATAAACAGCTCTTGATGCCAAGCTGGAAAGGCCTTTTCCATCCTGGAAGCCTTTGCTTAGCTGGGTGTGGAACAGCAGGGCTGCAAGTCCAGGAGAACACCATTTTCCCATGATTACAGTACCACACTAAACTAGAACAGCTGGGAAAAGCAGGAGAATTCATTTGGGTGTTTGGATGTTCCTTTCACATTTTCTGCATAAACAAAACTGAATTTGGGAGGAAAAAGAAAAAACCCCAAAGAATTTCTGAGCACTGAAGTTTTGTCCCAAAAATGCCATTTCATGTAAGGGAGGCTGAGGCTGACAGCCTAAATGTGAGGCAAAATCCAAATGATTACTGAGGTCTAGGCTCTCAAAAATTTTGGTTTTCAACCCTTACCCCTGATTACTTTTTCTCCTCTCTCTGCCTCAGCACACAACCAGAGAATCCACATCTGTAAAAGCAGAGGAGGACAAGAACAGATACATGGTTTTTTCCCCATGTACAAACAAGCTGTAAGTAAGGGTAAAACTGAGAGATCAGCCAGTCAGAGGTCTGCAGTTCATCTTGTCTCTTGTTTCCCCTGTGACTTCTTTCTTTTTTGATTACCAAGAAAATCAATAAGGTTACGTCCAGCGACGTCTGGTGCTTGTCTATCAACTCTGTATGCATGAAAAGGGATCGATTTCCATGATCCTGCAGCAAAAACCAGCCTGGCACCATTTGCCAGCACAGGTCTGTGCTGAGCCTGCCCGGGGGGAGCCGCCTCGAGTCAAATCGCTGCTGTTCCTGCACACTCCAACCAGCTCACTCTGTGTCGGTGCCATCCTGTGTGTACCCCTGGCAAGGACAAGCACAGATGTGCCCGTTTGTCCAGCTCCCAGTTGGGTTATCAGTTTTGAAGCTGCCATTTGATTAACCTCTGACTGAGCTCCCTTGGAAGTGGGAATTCCTTCTTCCAGGGTGTTTGGGTAGAGCTGGCAAAATGCCAACTGCCCAATACAGAGTCAAAGCCTCCCTCACTCCACTGAGAAAAGGGAGGGGGAAAAAAACTCAAAACAGGTTTAGCTTAAACTAATTATATATATTTATAGAGAAAAGAGAAAATTAAAAGAAAACTAGAATATAACACACACTTACACAAGTTAGATATAACAACAATTTTCTACCTCCCACCAAAAACAGATTTCATTACTCTAGATTCAT
>VWZD01008773.1:1030316-1220174 GCA_013396695.1 Sakesphorus luctuosus
TCCAGGGATGGGGAATCCACCCCCTCTCTGGGCAGCCCATTCCAATGCCTGAGCACTCTCTCTGCAAAGAAGTTTTTTCTGCTCTCCAACTTCAATTTCCCCTGGCAGAGCTTGAGCCCCCCGTGCCCCCTTGTCCTATTGCTGAGTGCCTGGGAGAAGAGACCAACCCCCACCTGGGCAGAACTTCCCTTCAGGTGCCCTCAGACCATCACCAGACAGAACAGGGGGAGCTTCACAGCCCTCAGTCTTGGCTCACACTCTTCCACTCAAGACTTGCATCTTCCTTCTCTGTTTTCAGTCGGTGCAAGATAGAGTTGATAAAAAGACAACTTTGTTTTATTCCAACTAGGAATTCATCCATAATTTTTTCAGTGGCCAAACTGCACCTACCACTGGTAGTGGAAAAGAACCCGAAAGATGACTTAACTTGCAGCACAGTTTTCATTGTCCAGTATTCCCAGTATCAAGTGTTTGGCAGGGAAAAGCTACAGTTCAACATTCATCATGAAAATACTTATATTATTTAGGGTTTACATTTCTGTATCCTAATTTGGCAAGAAATTTGTTACTCATTCCAAAGGCTACTCATACACGCCATGAGCTCTCCATGACTGAGTCCTGTACTGTATCACAGGACAGAATACTCAGACTCAAACCACAATAAACCACATCTTTCTACTAAATTCATCTGAAACTTTTTGCAAATTAATTTGGACTAATGTGGATTTTAAAAAAAATTAATTCCTCTCTGTTGTGTCTGAAGGGAGCCTTTAGCCACTACAGGGAAGACTGATAACTTCCAGGACAGAAAAGCAAACGTTTCCTTAGGCACAGAGCGTGTGAGTAGATGGAATGCAGATCCAGGCAAAGCTGGAGCAGGGATTGCTCTGAATTGTGCCTGGACATTAACTCAGGGTCAACACAGCCAATCTCTCCAGTAAGAACATTTTCAAGAGTAAACATGTTGAGATATTCCTTTAGTGTTTCTACCAGAAATCAGCTTTGATTGGATTTTAGGAAATGGCTTCTTTTTCACTACTTTTATTTTTTTATATCAGACACTGTAGCTTCAGCCATTCCATACATCTTCCAGGTACAGATGGTGCAAAAGCCATCAATTTCTTATGTTCAGAGAAATAATGTATTAAGGAAACCGTGACATATGTACTAGAAATACTGTGCACCTGCAGGAAATACAGCCCTGCATTCCCACACAACCCATTTACATGGAGTTATTGGCACCCACAATTTCCATACTTCTGTACCTACCCAGCAACCTGCTATAAAGTTTCTGTGGTCAGTCACTCCCTGCTTTGCACCTTATTTATACATTGCACAGTTGATGTCAAATCAGCCCTGGCACTTTGTTTATGCTGCACTTATTTTGCACAGATATGAATGACTGACAGGACTGCAATGCAGAAGGGAACCAGACCCCTCTTTCTAGGATGTGGTTTTTTAAGCAATACAAAAATGCATATCCAAGTCTAAAAGTACAGTAATTACTAGGAAAAAAATTGTATTAAAAAAAGAATAAAATAGTGATGATACTTGGAGTTGAACACAGAGATTTGCTGATGAAGTGCTACTGGGGCACATGGTTTAGGAATGGATGGATAATGGAACAGAAGTGTAAGACTATTCTGAGCTGCACAGAGGTGAAGTTCTTTCTTTGGCAGTATGGGGCAGATGTGAACAGGAGGGGAAATGATCCCACTGGAAACACAGGAGCCAAAAAGCCCGGCCCGTTTTGTCACTTCCCTGCTCTGCACCAGTGACAGAAATAAAAGCTTTGCTGAATTGCAGCTTTTCACACATAGAGAAGGTAACAGGGTGAGAAAGGAAGTGCTGATGGAAACGTGGGGATTAAAGGGTACATGAAACTTTCCTGACTGTAACTTTCATTAGAATGTGAGTGCGGGACAAGTTAACAGAGCTCGGAGGAACAGAATGTGAGGTGAGCAAGAGTTCTGCTGGGTCCAGCAAGTGAACAATCTTCCCTCTTAAATAATCAACTCTCTACCTATGCACAGACTGTAGTTTGGAGTATTGAACATTGTTTTCATCAAGAAACATTGTAGGGTCTGCTAAGGAAACAGATTTTGTTCAATTCACCTGTGTAATGGACTTGCTCAGAAATTAGCACACTAAATTCTACCTAGACTTGGACCTTAATAGAGTTCACTGAGCAAATGCATAAATAAGAATTTCCATCCATCACTTCTCTGACATGGAAGCTAAAGTCACTTTTAATCTCTGCATAATAAATGGGATTAAGCTTTCCCTACATATGGCTTTATCATGCCAGTTTACAAGAGCCCAGCAGACAAATTCTCCTGACTGAATCTTCCCTCTCTCACTCTCTTTGATGAGTTCTGGGTCTATCACCCCATGAAGCACCTTCCACTCCCCCAGGAAAAACAGTCTGCACTGCAAAGGCTCTCTGTGCTACCAGGGGTTCATGGGCTACCAGTACCAGCAAAGCTTTTGATTCCTGGAAAATAGTAGAAGGGCAAATGATACAGAAAAGGCAAAGCAGGTTAAACATCCAGTAAGAAAGAATTGAAAAGCACAAGTAAAAGGAGGGAGGAGAGTGTTTTCAGAAAGCACTGAATAAAGGCTCCTTTTCCCTGAACGTTGTACAACTCCTGGTTCATCTGTAGGCTCTCTTTAATATCTGCATTTCCACTCAGTTCCTCATCTGTGTAAAACAGGAGATGTTTCCATACTGCGACTGTGACAGGTAACCACGTCCAACCACTGCCCACACACTGTGGGCAGCAAGTGATAAAACCTTGGTGTGACGGTTTGGTTCAGAGCCCCTCAACACCTTGATCTTTCTGCCTTCTGTCCTTCTGCTTCCGGTTGTTTCCCCACTAAATCTGTACCACAAAAACTCCACCAGGTGAACATCCCAGTTTTGCACCAGAATTGAAGGGAGGGAAGAGCACTCACCATTTAAGGCCAGTTGGAGCAGGCCAAGATCAAGACCAAACTAAGGAAATACAACATCATTTTTATTATCAACAGTCCTGTTTCGCTCAGAGAAACATTGAGTCAGGGTCCAAAGGATATTTGCATTTATTTTTCTATGTATGTGGGGTTGGGTTGGTTTGGGTTGGGTTGGGTTTTTTTGCTGTGTTCTTAAAAGAAGATTAAATTGAGTCTGAATCATATACAATCAGATTTTCAGAATGTCCCAAATAATTCAGCCAAAGCAATCCCTCCCAACGGGCTGTGCTTCTGCCCACGTGAAATAGTCCCTGTGATGTCTCAGGTTAAAGTTAAAAGTACATGAATATATTTTCAAACATCCACAACAGTGGCGTGTTATTTATAGATTGGGAAAAAACACCAAATGATGGAAGTTAAAATGGTGAATTCAAATTTGTGTCAGATCATTGAAGACAGAGAAAAGATTTGAACACATTTCCATGTTTCTTCTTCACAGGGAAAAGTAATTTAAGCCACGTGCATAACAGCATTGACATTTCCATACTTTAAAACTGTTCTCCACCAGTCCACTATTGTTGTTTGATATCTGTAATAAGGCCAAATTCAATATCATGATATAATTTACTTTTTCCTTTTTCACCTGTGATTTACTGCTCAAATTCCCAGGCAAACATACAGTCTGAAAATAAGGAAAGAGATATTTCTGGCACATTGTCCTCATCTGTGCAACCACCTAAAACAGTGCCAGGACAGAGCTGGTACTTTGGGAGTGATTAAAGTCTCACTGTGAGCAGAGAGAAACCTCCCAGCACAGCACAGCCCTCACAGCCCAGCTGCTCACTGGGGTCCTGCTGGACACATGACCAGAAGAAACAGATTTTATAGAAGTTCTTCATTCCTCTCTCTCGCTTTTCTTTCTTTTTTTTTTTTTTAATAGGAAGGGTGATGATTCTTACTTAACTCAGTAAAACATTTTGAGATCAATAGCTGAAAAGGTTGATCCATGCATTTGGAAATATCCCTGAGTGCCTTGCAGCAGACAGCAGTGTGCCTGAAAGCATCCAAATGCCCCATTGCTTATTCCACAGTTTAGAACGAGCCATGAATGCTGCAGGATCATGATTAAACTTTTAAATGTCACATCTCCTAAACAGCAGTATCAGTCAGCTATTGAGACAGTGTTAGATGAACTTAGCTCACATCAGTGAGTGAATTATACAACTCTTTCCCCACAATTTGTTGCAATAGGATATGTACACCTCATAGCTACAGTCAATCACTGTGCTCCTCATTTACGGAGTGTGAAAAATAAACAGTCTTTATTCAGCTCAACTTCAGGAAAAAAAGAAGACATATTTTATACATGGAACAGCACAAGGTGTTATCTCTGTGCTCATCAGCTCCTTGGAATGTCAGGCCTGTACAAATCAATAGCAATGATGCAAGGCTGACTCGGAACCCCTTTGCACCAGTACTGGGTTTGCATGGCAAGGGTCTGGTGGGGGGTCTGCAGGGGTGGCCTCTGTGCCAAGCCCACCAGCCACAGTGGTGGAACCTCTGGCATAATGTGTTCAAGAAGGGGGGAAAGAGCTTTCCAGGAGCAACTGAGCTGGAGAGAGGAGTGGGGATTTGTGAGAGCATCAACCCTGCAGACACCAAGGTCAGTGGAAGAGGGGCAGGAGGTGCTGCAGGTGCCAGAGCTGAGGTTCCCCTTGGCCCGTGGTGCAGCCCATGGGAAGGCAGCTGTGCCCCTGCAGCCCAAGGAGGATCACAGGGGTGCAGAGATCCCCCTGCAGCCCAAGGAGGATCACAGGGGTGCAGAGATCCCCCTGCAGCCCAGGGAGGATCACAGGGGTGCAGAGATCCACCTGCAGCCCAGGGAGGATCACAAGGGTGCAGAGATCCACCTGCAGCCCAGGGAGGAGCACAGGGGTGCAGAGATCCCCCTGCAGCCCAGGGACAATCACAGGGATGTAGAGATCCACCTGGACAGAGAAGCTCACACCAGATTGGGTGGATGCCTGGAGAGGCTGTGGCTGTGTGGGATGACCACACAGGAGCAGGGTCCTGGCAGGGAGCTGTGGCCCTGCAGAGAGAGGAGCCCATGCTGGAGCAGGTTTGCTGGCAGGACCTGTGACTCCAGGGGGGACCCATACCGGAGCAGGGGAAGAGTGTGAGGAATCCTCCCCCTGAGGAGGAAGGAGCGACAGAGACAACTTGTGATGGACTGACTACAGCTCCCATCCCCATCCCCCTGCACTGCTGTGGGGGAGAAGGTGGAGAAAATCATGAGAGAAACAGAGCCAGGAAGAAGGGAGGAGTGAGAGGAAGGTGTTTTTAAGACTTGGTTTTATTTCTCATTACCTGACTCTGATTTGATGGTGATAAATTAAACTAATTTACCTGAGTCAAGTCTGGTTTTCCCATGACAGTAATGGAATGGTCTCTCCCCAGGAGCCTTTGGTTGTGTTCCCTCCCCCTGCCCAGCTGAGGAGGGCAGTGATGGAGCAGCTTTGGGGGGCTCCTGGCACCCAGCCATGCTCAGCCCACCACAGGAACTGTGTCCTACAGACTGTGCAAGGTCAAGAAATTATGAGCTGCTGATTGTGAGATGCAGACAAGTGATGCAAGATTATTTTGTTATATCCTAACTTTGCATTAAGGTGGGTTTTTTTACCTTGTTACGAACCTGTTTCTCTAAGTTAATGCCTTGCTTATTATACAGTCCTTGTGTTCACATTTGTACAGGCAAACCCATAGGATACAGTTCATAACGCACATCTGCAGTCCCACAGCATTTGTAAATACCAAAAATCAATCAAAAGAGAGGTTGGCTGGCTTGATGTGCTCAGTCACAGATCAGAGCCTTTGTCTGATCTCTGGAAACAACCAAAAATCCGCTTTAGAGCACAGAAAAAGACATAGTTCATCACTTATCCCTGCCACAGTAAATGCTCACTTCCATGGCAGAGATGGACATGTTTCTACCATTATGCTCACGGCTGGTCACGAGTAGTTGAGGCCAAATAATCAGAAAGAGTCCAGATTCAAACTGCACTAAATTGATTCAACTGTGTTGTAACCCAGCTCTGCCTTTCTCCAGCCCCACTGCTCGTCCCCAGGCAGAGCTGGGCAGCAGCAAACCTTTTACCAGGACAACATGTCTTTGCTCACACCACGACAACCTCCCTCCTACCTTTTTGCTTCACCAAAGACAAATGAAGTAACATCCTGCAGATAAATCACACATAAAAAGGGCTGCTTCTCCTTATAGGAAGGCTGTGCTCTAAATACCTGCTGACACTTTAAAGAAATTAAATTCCCTTTCAAATGGGAAAAAAAAGAAAGAAAAAGAAAAAAAAAGTAGAGGTACCTCAATGCTTCAAGCAACTTTTCCAAAGACTTAAATGTTGGATCAGAAGGTGATGAGACACATCAGGAAAGTCCCAGTCAGCTGGAACAGTACATGCCCCCTTCTGAACAGCCTTCAAGGAGCAAAGATAAGATGTGTTAGTTTTGCCTGAAAACACAGCAAGTTGTTTTCTTCCTTTTAAGTCCATTTGATGACAATAACAAAACTCCACAGGAGTCTTCTGAGATCCTCCTTGGGCAAAATCCACAAGCCAGTGTATTCAGAGCTACCACACAATAGAACAGGGACAGAAAGGGTCTCTCCTGATGTCTCCCAGAAGTCAAATTAAGGCTTTGATTTGGGGCACGTGCGATTACATGCCAGGAACAATTTTTATTTCGATACCAAAGATTCGCAGCAAGGAAAGCCTCAGAAGTTCAGACAAAAAAACCTGCCCAACCTTGAGATGCAAAGGTCATTCAAACTCTGCAGGACTGCAAAGCTTTCATCTTATGATAGGGAGGGCTGCAAATGGAAGGCAATGCCAAAATCTGCTCTCAGCCACTGTGAGACTTGAACAATTCCTTTTACATTTTCAGTGATGTGCAGCCTTGCACCCAGGCACACACCACTCCAGCCTGCAGGTGCCTCCATGGGGCACCCTCGGTGCGCAGGAAGCAATTCCTGGGCGCTCCCTGGGGTTCACCACCTTCCCTTCCCTTCCCTCCTGCTGCTCCCCAGTCGTGCTCCTACAGCAAGGACACTTCAGGTAGGCTGTCTCTCATTAAAGGGAAAAATGCCTCCAGACTGCTGCTAACTTTGTGCCTCCCTGCATTTTGAAAGCATTGCACGGAGGGTTAAAATGCACAGACCTACCTCATCATTGGAGCTGTATGACTGAACTGCTGGGCTCCTTCCCGAGCAGTAATTTTCGTCTGACTGACAAGGTCCTTCCCTCTCTGAGCTCAGGGTCACAGGAGCCATCAGTCAATTACCCTTTCCCAGTCCAATGACTGCCTTTTCACCTCTCCGACTACAAGGACTTAACAGTGTTATTCACACTTCCATGAGTGTAAAGCTCTTCATGATCTTTATGGATAAGAGATATTCTCCAGATAAAAGCTGGAATCCTCCTGATGCACTGCTCGCTTTTCAGCACACTTGCACAGCTCTGCCACAGCACAAGTGGAGCTACAAAGACACCAGATGTCCATTCATTCTTATTTCTTCCGTGGTCACTTTTATTTCCATTTTCTGCAGCAGCATCTTAGACTTGGATAATAGGAAGTAGGGGAAAAAACCCGCTTAGCAGTATATGCAGGCCTGGCTCCTTCCTCCTTATTGGAATTACACTAGGGATGAATTTAGGCCCAAACTCCTTTCATTAGTTGTGCAGTAAGCAGAAAAGCAACACCAGTCCAAAGATAGTCGGTTTCCAAGGCCCAGCTCATCACAGGAGCACTGCACTTGTCATGTCACATCTATGAAGGGGGGACCTGGAAATGAAGTGGCTGCATGAAGCCAGAGCCCTTAACCAAAGGGAAAGAGTGGTAAGAGCTGACTTACAGCAATGGGTAATGGATTATGGTCTTTATTCTAATGCTGTGCACTTTTGCAAGTGTGCACTTAGTAAAGGCAGTGCATAGTTTAGTACTAAGTTTAGTACAACTTTTCCAAAGTTGTATCTTCAAAGCTTAATCATCAGGTCAGCTGATAAAATCTCACTCCCAGTCAGGCTGCCTGTACAGTGGAAGACAATGGAGAGAATGGAGATAATTAGTTAATTACAGACTACACAGGATGGTGTAAATCTTTGGGTTGAGCAGATCCAAATTGCTCCCAAATCTTGACATTTCTCCTAAGAGTCTCGAAAGGGAAATGCTTGTGGCCTGTTCATTTGAGAAAGTAACTCTTGCTTTGCATAATCACCTTCCTCTTTGTTGCTGCCCATTGTTCTGGCATCACTGGTCTGAGAGCTGCTCTGTTTGAAGCTGCTCTGTGCATGTGGTTCCAGTGACATGGAAAGGTCACTTCATCTTCAGAAATGTCAGAAGCAGAGGTGTGCAAAGTCCTGCAGGCACAGAGCCCATGGGGCACTCTGTTCCTATTTCGTTTGAAAGGCAAGACTCTCTCTGGGCAGGAGCAACACTGAGCTCTTGATTGCCCCATGTGGAATCAACAGTTTCTCCAGGGATAATGGACTAAGATTAAGCACAGCTGCAGGTCCATTCTGGCATCATAACAACATTGGGTTGGGCCCCATTTAGAGTAATTAGAGGAACCAGTTGATATCTCAGGCTTACAAACTGGTTCTGAATTTAAACTTTCAATTCAGATTGTCTGTAAGAAGGCTGAGAAGTCAAGTAGGTGTTCCTGAAAGACATAACATCCCAGAGTGTAAAGAAAGCAGAGAACATTTACTTGCTCTCATTAAGACACACTTAGGCCAGATTTTGCTTTGAAGCTGAATTTGGTTTTGTATCAATCAGCTTTAACTGTGAGGTTTTTAGAGATTTATATGCATGAATTGGCATGAGAAGAGACCAGTAGAAGTAAAATTAATGAGCTGCTCGCTCTCCTCACTCTAAAGTTTGAAAAGCAGTCAGTCCAACACAGAGAGCACACAATGACTCACTCCCCATCCAGGGCTTTTTTTAATCTGCAAGCACGTCTACTACCACAGACTTCAGCAAAAATTTAAAAATAGGCAAATTCAGGCACCCAGGATGGCTAAGAACTCACACAGCTCTTCTAGAGGTGGCAAGAGATGCAGAGCCCTGTTGCTGAGTCCATCTTGCTGCTCAAAACTGAAAAGACTAATTTATCCATTTATGGTTGAACTTGATCTACAGAGTTGGATTTGATATTAAAGATCTTTTCCAACCTAAATAATTCTATGATTCTATGATTTTTATATCTTCTAAGCTACTTTTAAGTGCATTACTTAAAACATATAGTGGGCTCCATAGGACAGTGATGTGAATTCTGATGACATCTTGGATAGGGTCTGAAAGGACAAGAAGTGGCACCTGCTGAGCTGGTCCAGACAGTGATTTTTCAGAGTGAAATATTTAAGGATATGACAGATTTCTCAGATTCTGTTTCCCAAATAAATGAAGACAACATATTCCATACAAGGCCTGACTGCAGAGCAGATAAAATATTAAAGATTCAGGCTTCTCTAAGCAATTAAAAAGCAGGTGGGAAGAGACTCTTAACCATATTTTGATACTGTGGAGAGGTTGAAAGCTGTGACCATGTCTAATTGTCATGCTGCAGCCAGCAGAGGCTGTAGAGAAAGTGAGCAGCCTGTAGAAGTTTGCACTGGAGATTTTTATGATCTCTGAGGCTGCTCTGAAACCAAAGCTTTTATTTTTACAGGTCATCATAATCTGGTTCCTTCTCTTCTCTCCACAAAGGAATGTGTGTATATAAAGACACTACTATGTCTTGGGTCACTCCCAAATTTGCTAGGCACGCTCTGCCAACATGTCACACTGCCCCTTGAAAGAGAGGCACAGAGCAAGGCAGGGAAGGAGTTAAACCTGCTGGAAGGCAGGAGGGCTCTGCAGAGGGATCTGGATAGACTTGAGAGATGGGCTGATTCCAATGGGATGAAGTTCAATAAGGCCAAGTGCAGGTCCTGCCCTTTGGCCACACCAACCCCCTGCAGCGCTCCAGGCTGGGCACAGAGTGGCTGGAGAGCAGCCAGGCAGAAAGGGACCTGAGGGGACTGAGTGACAGGAAGCTCAACATGAGCCAACAGTGTGCCCAGGTGGCCAAGAAGGCCAATGGGATCCTGGCCTGGATCNTCTTCTCCCAGGCACTCAGCAATAGGACAAGGGGGCACGGGCTCAAGCTCTGCCAGAGGAAATTGAAGTTGGAGATCAGAAAGAAATTCTTTGCAGAGAGAGTGCTCAGGCATTGGAATGGGCTGCCCAGAGAGGGGGTGGATTCACCATCCCTGGAGGTTTTTCAAGTGAGCTTGGCCGTGGCACTGAGTGCCATGATCTGGTAAAGGGACTGGAGTTGGAGCAAGGGTTGGACTTGATGATCTCGGAGGTCTTTTCCAACCCAATCAGTTCTATGGTTCTGTGAGTGCCAGGTTACAAAGTGATGAGCGCTCTGGCACTGACACAAAAGCAGTTTGTGGGGGGTGAGCAGCCAGCGCCAATGGACACTCACACCTCAGCGTGGGGAAGGCTCATGCAGCCCATGGCCCAGCCTGTGAATGCCTTATGGGTCACATCACCATCAAACACGTGGCATTTCCACCCTGTGCTGTCAGTTTTCTCTTCAGCATCACCACAAGAGCAGAATGAAAGAAGATGGAGAGCTCCTTGCTGCAGCTCAGGACAGCAAGGCTATCACTAAACAAAGCCACAAGGATGTTTCTAATTCCTGCCCAGTATTAGTCAGCCTGCAGATAATCCCATCGGTGAGGGGTGACTCCCTGCACATCCCAAGGAAACTCATCCTTAAGCACGAGAAGTAGATTAGCAGGGAACTTTGCTCCTCCTCTTCTAGTAAGCCTTGGGAGTTTGTGCACATAACAGGTGACCTATTCCTCATCACAGACATGCAAATGCCAGACATCAAAGAACACTTCTAACTGAATTCTTGGGGTAATTAATTTTCACCAGAAAGTGGTTTAACCTTTTAATCCATCTGAGCTAATAGATAGTAATGGCCTTCATTATTGCAACATCAGAGCAGCTCCCTGTCCTGTACCATACAAAGTCCTGTCAGAGGGTGTGTGAGGTGAGGAAGAGCTCACCACCCTCCTGCAGGAGCTGCAGCACCAGGGAAATGCCAGCTAAATAAACTTTTCAATCTTACCTATGGAACAGCACCTGATAAGGCCACCACTTCTCAAAACACTTGCTCTCACAGGAATAAATTTGGGAAGTTTAAAACTGACATTTCACACAAAACTTTGCCTGTCTTTCCACCACCACGCAGGAAAGGTGCTCATTCTGGATCCGGGGAGCTGAGAAAAGGCAGAAAGGGCAGAGAGGGCCATTAACCCCCGGCAGAGATCCCTCGGTGTGTACAGTGCTCAGCAGCCACAGCAGTGGGGCAGCATCCTCATGGCTCACAGTGGGCTTTGAACTCCATTTTCCATGGCCTGACGAGCCAGGGCCTGGCATGCAGACTCAAGTTTCTGACAGCTAATATAATGAAGTAAAGCAGTGGCCCTGCCCTGCCCTGGTGAGAACCCAGCCCAGAGCTCTGCTGAGCTGGGCAGCCCAGGCACAGCACAGATGCTGCCGGCAGACACCCATCCATCCATCCATCCATCCATCCATCCATCCATCCATCCATCCATCCATCCGTCCGTCCATCCACCCACCCATCTGTCCACCTATCCGTCCATCCACCCACCCATCCATCCGTCCGTCCATCCGTCCATCCATCTATCCACCCACCCATCCATCCACCCATCCATCCACCCACCCACCCGTCCATCCATCCGTCCACCCATCAGTCTGTCCACCCATCCATCCATCCCTCCACTCGTCCATCCATCCATCCCTCCACTCGTCCGTCCATCCATCCATCCGTCCGTCCACCCACCCGTCTGTCCATCCATCCGTCCACTCGTCCGTCCACCCGTCCATCCATCCATTGATCCACCCGTCCATCCATCCATTCATCCACCCGTCCATCCATCCATCCATCCATGCATCCCCTGGCCAGCAGGGGGTAAAACTGCTTCCATAACATGAGTAATCTGCTCTCTGCACCTTCCACTTGGAACAGCAGAAAAATTGGCTGGAGTGTTTCAAAATTAGAAGTTGTTGTAAAGGGTCAAATGGAAAAGCCCACCCGGTATCACACCTCTAATTTCTTCAGTGAATCACAATGCATAAGGGGATTTCTGTTGTCTTCCAAGTCTGACAGCAGAGATTGGATTTATGCAAATTATAAGGTTAAAATAATTAGAGATAGGTCAAAGGTATAAATCAAACAACCAGAGCTGATGTGTCTAAAATCCTGCATGCTAAACAACCAAGGAGTTCAAAGCCAAAACATTTACTGGGTGCTTATTTATATAGAACAAAATTTAAGGAAGGGTTTGCTCAACTACCTGGTTGTTGAAAATGTACAAACATATTTTGTCTGTACATTTTACAGGGCTCACAAGGGAGGCAAAGTCTCACTCTCATCTTTATTTCTGCAGCAGAATTAACATTTATGGAGTTGCAGGTGAAAATTTAAAGAGGTGAATAAAAAACTGCAGCGCTGTTTTTCAAAAACTGCAAGTGGTGTTTGTTTTCTGGGAAAAGGCCACTGTTTCCTGAAAGGAAGAGGGGGAAAATACAAACAAACAAACAACAGAAAAACACTTCCCACAGCATTTAGTCTTGAAAACTGAAACACTTTTGTCCAAAGTTCCCCACCCAGGAGCTCCTCAGAGCAGCTGGATCAGTCCTGCCTCAAACCAGGATTTTGATACATGTTTTTCAGGTTTGGACTCCAACATTTCATGACAGAAAACAGCTATTTTGTGGGTAGCTGTAGTGAAAAATCATGTGCTGTGGAGTAAACTTGGTGATGCCTTATTTATATCTGGATCCCTTGCTGTTTTTAATAGTTGTATTAGCAAAGGCCTAAGAATAGACGGAGAGGAGATAGGAAGAGACACACATTTCAACTCTGCCTTTGTCATCTGAAACTACGCACAGAATGGACAAGATGAGATAATGAACATCCCTCTGTGTTAGTTTAGGAGTAGAGTAGAGGTTCATATAATATTAAATATTCTGTGGGAGAAAACAGATCCCTGAATGTCTCACAGTGAAATAAATTACCAAATAGAACTGTACATCGACTCTTGGTAGGTCACACAGGAGATAAGTAAATAGATAAATGCATCTTTCAGTAGTAAAGTTTTGTCCCTGCACTTACCAAGTGAAGAGAGGAGGGAAAACACAACCTGAGCTCACCTTACACATTTTTCCCCCCGTGAAATATCAGTGGCTGATTAAGGCCCACATTTCCTAGCAGGGAAATAGTGCCTTTCTCAAAACACTGATGGAATGGGCACCCATGAGGTTTGCTCTCTTCCTTCTCACAGGATGGGCAAGTCATTTTGCCCATTACTGATCCATTTTGTTTCCTCAGTTCCATTTCCTTTCCCCCCATCC
The DNA here is from genome assembly GCA_013396695.1 of Sakesphorus luctuosus. Taxonomy (NCBI): domain Eukaryota; kingdom Metazoa; phylum Chordata; class Aves; order Passeriformes; family Thamnophilidae; genus Sakesphorus; species Sakesphorus luctuosus. Next base: position 1,043,775 of record VWZD01008773.1, read on the forward strand.
ATCTCTGTCCTGTCCTCCTACTTAAAAACTGGTTTATTGTGCTCCATAGTTCATTAAAATGTTCTTTGTTCAAAACCACTTTAAAAACATATTATACAGATTTGCTACTCCTTCAATTACTCCAAGTCAGTTTTTATCTCACAGTGTTCAAGCGACCTCGTTTCACTCAGGTGATTTTCCCCACGACCAAAGCCCATTCAGCACAATATGCACATGTAGCAATTTAGGGAAGTTACAGCCAAATTCTGGGAGAAGCCCCTGATCAGGGAGGGAGAGCTGGTGCTGCAGCAGAGTGAAAGCAATCCACGTGTACCACAAACACCCTTTTCTTGCATTGCTGGAAGAAATTGGTCAGAACTGAGCTGGGCAAATGGTTCACAATGAATTAATCACTTGATTAATGAAAGTCTCTTTTTCTGAATTATTTGTGAACAATTTATGACCTTCTCATGAGTTATTTGAAATAACTTGATGAATAATTTCATGATCCACCCACGTGCACAAGCCAAGTTTTGTAAATACAAGACTTCTCTTTGGAATAAACAACTCTAAGCACATTTGTGTCTTCTGGGGGCATTATTTTGTAATTAGAACCATTATTCTAAGGCACTAAAGGACCACTTAAAATTTTTTTTTAAATATTCAAATTAACTCAGTTCAGAGACCTTTAATTTACATTTACTATAAAAATTAAGTATTTATTTTGTAGATATAAAATTCATATAATTAAATTTAATTGTCTCCTGAACAAACTGCATACATAATCGATGAGGTAGAGGCACATTTGTCTATAAGAATTACTTTTCCTCTTTCCATCTAAAGAAAGGCAGTTGAGAAGAAATATCATAGAAGATACTTCAGGGATGCCACTCTTAAAATATTAACAGTCCTTTATTTACTGCAGCAGCACCCTTAGCAGCTCTACAATAAAAACTCTGCCTGTGTTTCCATTCTTTACCCAGACTTCAAACATTTTATCTATACCAGTCATAAAAAGGGGCTGTGCTTTAAAATTTAGCTTGGAAATGAAATGTAAGAAAGACAAAAGTTGCTCTAATTTTATTTTTTGGATTTTTTTTTCACTATTTAGGTACTAAAAGACAGCTCTGCAGAAAATAGTTCTGGATGTACAGAGACTGTTTGCACCTGGAGAGCAAGGAGAGAGAAAGGGCATCCTTGTCTCGTTTCCTTCAACAGCTGCTCAGTGATTTCTAAAGCCTGAACTTTTAAACATATGACTCCAAAATACATTTACTTTTTTTATTTTTAAAGATGTTTGAGTCCTTGAAGATTTTCAGAACATGACAGGACAAAATCCTGAGCAATCCTTGCCATGAGGTCAGTCCTGTGAGGGGGAGGAGGTGGGACCAGGTGGCCTCACAGGTCCCTTCCAAACTGTGATTTATGGCAATGCTACAAGTTCAGGAACTCCATGGGAAGGAGCTGAATTTGGAAAGGGCTGGAGCTTTTACTCCAAACTTAATCTATTTTTTTTAATGGGGTTAGGCAGTATCTCTTTAATGAGAGCACTTACCTGTCATTTTTCTTCTGCAAAAGTGCAATTTTGGAGGCAAGGATTAGGTGCTCCCATAATTAACTCCTAAAAAGACTCAGTTTGTTGGTTCCTTTGTTGTTCAGGGTTTTTTTAACTTAAACAGGCTGTAGACTACTAGTTTACACGAGAATAAAAGCTTTGAGTAGTCTGCCTGAAAGAATTAATAACTGTTATTTCCTAAATGGAGACATTTGATTTTGAATGCTTGTAGAATACTTGGCTTTTCCACAGCACCCAAACTCGGAGATTCTAAAAGCCTTCACTGACATTTACTTCTCTCTTCAAATACTTCTGTGAGAAGGGTGAGGACTGAGGTTAAGAGAGACTCAAAATACACCAGTGAGACAGTCCATGACATTTCCAACCTCCTCTTCTCCTGTTCTAGCCACTGGAATTATCCCCACACTCCTGTTCAACACCTGCACCAGTGTGATAAACCTTTGGGGCTGTTGTAGTTGATCAAGTTAATGACATTCCCTTTGGACAGCCCTTTAACTACCCCCCCCAGTGCCACCAAGGAGCAGCTCAGCCACAGATGCAACAATTCAGGCCCTTCTGTAAGGTCTCTAAATGTATATTCACATGGTAAGTGGTAACAGGCTCCCCACACACCCATTGTGTGCTCAGGGAAAGCAGCAGCCATGGGACACTCCTGACGGTGCCACTCCTGCCAGTGTCACTCCTGGCAGTGCCACTCCTGGCAGTGCCACCCCTGATGATGCCACCCCTGGTGGTGCCACCCCTGACGATGCCTCCCCTGGCAGTGCCACTCCACCCACAGCACTGGTGGCAGATGGGCCGTGTCTGCCATTAAGCCAACCCTGATGCCAGGCCTGTGCCAGGACATCAGACCACTCTGAATGTTGTTCTGCACTGGCATTGCCCCTGAGCTCACTCTGGGCAGGGCAAAGCAGAGCAGATCACTCAGTGCTGTCCCTGCTGTCCTCAGCTCTGGTCAAGGCACAGATAAAACCCAAAATGATACTAGGTAAGGTGAATCAGCAGCAGGAACTCCCACAGTGCTGTTCTCCTGCAGGGCAGTTCTGCTTTGCCGACTGTCCATTTGCTCCCCTGGCAGCTTCCAAGTGAGATGTGAGCCCGAGTTCTCACCCCCCTGCACACTCACAGCTGGCACTGGAGGTCAGGGCCATGTGCCTACAGAACCTTCTGGAGGGAATTATCCAAGTCTGCAGCCAACATGATAGATGAGGGTATTTTTTCACTTTCCTTTCAATAAGATCTTTAATTGGAAGAGCTGCCAGAATAGACTTGAGCCTCAAAGCTTTTTCATGGCACAAAACAAATTGCGAAACACCCAAACCAAACTGGAATTACCAACGTCCTGAATCTCAGCTCAAGCTTCCCTATTTTCTTTCTTCCTTGATTTACTACAGTGCATTTGTCTTCATAATGGCCTCAAGGTATTTCACACATTGAGGATCCTGGACATCCCAACTCCATTTGCAATTCTCTCTTGCACAAAAGTTCACTTTTTATACATTTATTGCTTCTTTCTTCTGTATTTGGAAGCCACCTCAACAGAGTTTCTCCAAGGCCGCCTCAGAGCCAGGCAGGACCTTTGTGAAACAGCTGCAGAGATTCTAGAGGTGCCACAGTCATGTCAGCATGTACAGTTGTTAGTGCCAGCACTAATTTATTTTCGCCCACAAAGTCTGCCTGGACATCAAGACACATCCATGAAATGTATTACACTTGAAAAAGAGGTACTAGAAAGCAAAAATAATATTTTTCATCTGCATAAATGATCATCTGAAGCAAATGCATGTACTGCACCTGAAGTCTTCAAGGCAGAGGTTGAAGCTGAATGAGCTTTCTGGAATACCAACCCATCTTCTCACATCAAAATGGGCAAGTATGGAAATAAAACAAAAATAAGGATTCTCTCCTTGATCTCAGCAGCAAAAGAGCGACTGTTGAGTCACAACACTCTTAAAGCAAAAAGAAACTATGAAGGCAGGAGGACTTTGGTGCCTTCCCAGCACGGTGCCCAATAGGATAAGAGGATCTCTGCACAGCTGCTCGTAATTCTGCCGGACAAGCTACACCCAACCTAATGACTCAAAGACTAATTAGAACATTTACTTTACAGCTCATTTGCTGCAGCAACAATGAAACATTATCTAGATATGGTTCATCCTGCAGGGGCCAGCAAGGACATCGTTGACAGCGTTTTAAATGAAAGGAAAAATGAAATTCCCATTAAAGCCTCTCCCAGGCAGATCAGCTGCTGTTCATCCTGCAAAGGCTCAGCACTCCAGCCCTGAGCAGCAAACACTGAGCACAGCCCAAAGACTAACTGTGAGCAGCCTCAGCATTTTCAGCTTTTATGGTGTTCATGTCTTTAAGTTGAGCACACAGTTATGATTTCAGAACAGAGCCCGTGACTCCAGAACTCTGAGTGGTATCCATTAGCAGGTGCTCAGAGAAGGAAGGAAAAAGCAACTAATTGCACTGCAATTTAGGGTACTCTTTCCTCTAGCATTGTAGACAGAATTTCTTGTAGTTTCTTATTACCTGTAAAAAGGGGAAAACTTGAAAGTTTAAGCTGTCTGACACAAACCTGTCAGTTCCTGTCATAGCTAAATTTTGTAAATGTTGCATTTATGCAAACAGGCTCACTGAAATTCAGACTATGCTGGAATACATACAATTTAATATTGCTTTTTAAACTAGACAACCAGCTTTAATAGTCCTTTCTTTTTTTCGACTACTGTATCACTGGATTTACTGTGCTAGAGGAGAGGTCTGGCACTTTAAACCAGACCCTGCTCCTGTATCTGTCACTGCTTTTATTTACCTCCGGAGGAGGAACTCAGTTAAACTCCCTGGATCTTCTCTCCTACACTGCCATTGAGGAGGAAGCACAGGGACTGGAGGTGTTCCTTTCACACATTTGGTTTGCCAAAGTGCCCCACCAAGCCCACCAATGCCCTGTGGAGGAAGCACAGGGACTGGAGATGTTCTTTTCCCACATTTGGTTTGCCAAAGGGCCCCACCAAGCCCACCAGTGCCCTGTGGAGAGGGATGAGGAGCTGGAGGGCAGAATTCGGCATGTCCTTAAATCAGAGCTGCTGCTGCAGAAGACAGTAAAGGAAAACTTAGTGCCAACCCTTAGAAACCAGGCAGGCTGCAAACAAGAATCATTTTTATGGGCCAGACCCTGCTGGTTTCCCTCATGTTGGAAGTCGTAGTGTCATTAAATGTAACTGTATGTGTGAATTAAGAAAGCAGGGTTTGAATTTTTATTTATGTGGTCTCCTGTGCAATAACCCTGAATGGAAATGCATTTGTTTAGTTTTAAATGCACTCCGAGTTTTATCACTTACAAGAGTGGCACTGCCTTCACACAGCAAAATAAATATACTGTCTGCCATAAACACACTGTCTTTTCATTTCTGCTCCTCATTACTACGTCTTCAGACTTTTTAATCTGCAATGCAAATAGGCAGGTTGGTGGTCATTACACACCATGTTTCTATATCTTCTTGAGCTTAATTTAAAGCAGATACAATTCTGTCTTGTAAGTACATTGGTGTTTGAGGTTGTAAATAGATTTTTAGCGTAGATGCTTATTCTGACTCCATTATTTTCCTTTTCACCCTAAATAAAGTTTTCCCAGATCAGTGTCACTGCTGCAGAGAAATAGATTTTCTATTTTGCCTTGAAAGAAATGTGAAGAAGGAAAATGCTGATGGCACAAGAAGCAATTTGAATCCCATGATAGAAAACATAGCCTTAGCAGACAATGCACAGTAATAAATAATAGTATAGGAACGCTCTCCTTTTTTTGTTATTGGAAGAGAAATGCAATGCAGACATTTTTAAATAAGTACATGTTTCCTCTTGCCCTTCTTTTGGTAGGAAGAGAAAGGTGGTAGGAGGCAGGAGAATAGATCAGAAAAATACATGCCCTGTCTATCATTTGGGAGCGACAGAATTGGTTTTGTTTTTTAATAACGTGCATTGGTTCCACTGCTGTTGAGGCCACACAGAAAGGACGGGAGACAGGCAGAGGTCAGGCACGATTACAACAAGGCATTTTCCTCAAGGTGTCTTGGCACCCTTCGCTGTTATTTTCATTGTCATTATCCTGTATGTGGAATGGCAAAGGAAAAGCTGTACATCTTACTCCTATGAATGTGTTGGGCTGTTTGTTTTAGGCTTTGCTACAAGTAAATCGGATTTAGTAGGAGTGATTCACCAGATACATATTCTTCCTTAAGTATAATAGCACAACACAAGACTGGAGTTTCAGGGATGACAAAGCATACATTAAGTGTTATCCAAGAGCACAGTTCGTGTCCTGGGTGACTACCAGAGCTCATTACATTGCTCTTGTTGTACCAGGATGAATTTAAAACTTTGTGAAGTGCTGCCTTGTGACTGGCAAACTACTTCTGACATGAAGCTGAAAGCTGCTGCTGTTTAATGGCTCTTTGGTGACCTTTCAGAAGAGAAAAGATGGCTCTGGTCCAAATTATAGCACACAGACATCCATATCACTACCAGGAGCAGCTTCTGCTCTGAGGGGGAATGAGTTCAATCATTCTCCTGGGCAGGGCTTTCCCAGTCAGACCCCATTTTCAGAACTAATCCCAGCTCAGCTGTATTTCCTCATTCCTTGTCTTGGTATCACAGCTCACAGCTAACGATGATGAGATGCACAGATGATGATGATGATGATGATCATGCAGCACAGATCACTGGGCAATACCATCTTTCTCATCCAACTTCTCATGCAAATGATCATAGAGAAAAATCAGCCATTACTGCTTATGAGTATTATTGCCACCAAAGCACAACAGAAAGTGAACACAAACAAACAGACTCATCTCAAACAGACACAATTTGCCATAATCAGGCCTTTTAAAAGGGTCCACATTACTGAAGGAACATCTTTAAGAGTTGATTTTTAAGCCACGCCATTTCTGTGCTGCAGACAGGCCAGTTAAATGTCAGTAGAGAGGAATACTAAGGAAGTTCACACTTGTGCTGCAGAGGGTGGATAACTTCTCTGGCTGTCGGGGTCTGCCACATGTGAAATCACCTCTGTGGCCAGAATGCAACCACCAAATCCTCACCCACACATCCCACAGGCAAGAAAGAAGGTCCTCCCATCTCCAGCCAGGCAAGGAATGCAGATGTTCGCTCCAGCTTTGGCTGTAGAGAAGGTTCCCATTTCTGTTTCATTCCTCTGGGAGTTCTGCAGGCATTTCCCAGCCTTAGCTGGCACACTCTGTGCCATTGGACTGTCACCTGCCCCAGGTCGGAGCTGCATCTCCACAGAACATTGGGTAGGGACTGTAAACACTCCATTCTATATAACAGAAGTTATTATTCCTATTATTATTTTTAATGCGCAATTAACTGCAGAGCGATGGAACATGCTGACAGCTCATGTCTAATCACCACTGCTGCAACAAAATATGCTTTATTTACAGCTCTTTTGTTCCTAGTTATCACCAACTATTTGCTGCAGAAAGAGAAAAGAATAAGCAACCTGAAACAAAAAGAATTACAGCCAATGGAAATCAGCTCTCTCACAGCTGAGTTTATTTCTTTGAGGATGAACAGAAAGGAATGTACAGGAGTGACACACCAGGAAAGCTTACACAGTGTCTTTTTAATGGAGTCAGTATCCAGTGTATATAGACTGGAAAATATGCAAAGGCTCACAGTGCAGGGAACTGTGAACAGTCTGCTTAGAAATCGCAGGCCAGCACTGACCATTAGGTCATATTATTAAAGATGAAAAATGGCTTGGCTTTGAAATAAAAGCCAGTTACATCCTATTTAATGTCTTGATGTGGTTGCAGGAACAGAGAGGCAAAATATAAAAGCTAAAGTACAAATATAAATATTCAAGGAAACAGCAACATGAGAATACCTCTTAAGTATGTTAGTAATAAGTAGAGTTAGTCCAGGGAAACAAATCAGGTAACAGAAATGTTTTGTGCTGGTTTTGTTCAAACCCAGATCCATTAGTGGTTTACCTTTGAAATCAGAGTGGCAGGAAAGTGTCTATCAACAGAAAAAGGCAAACAGTGCCAACCTCTAAAGGGCAGTACCAGGAAATCCTGGGCTGTCTGAGGTTGGGCTGACTCCCTGCAATTATGAAAACAAGCAGAAGAATAACCTCCCCTGTAACACAGCAGGCTCCCTAAAAGTCACCCTGACTTGTTTCTGGGACAGGTTAATAGGCTTCTGAGCTCAGGATTAGTTTTAGATTAACTTCAGAAAAGCTTTTTACACAATCTCTTGTGATATTGTCAAAAATGAGCTAAGCTGGCACAATCTGGATGAAGTTATTGTACAAGTGCTAAAAAATGTCTGCAGAGCTGTTGGGGAACTGCTAAGAGCAAATGGTGCGATGAGCAAAGCCCTGCAAGGGCCTGGGCTGAGCTCAGAGAGACTCAGCGCTTTTATGAATGGCTTGAGAGGTGGAATAAAACACACAGTAATTAAATTTGCAGATCATATCAAGCTGGAAGGGTGCACAGGGACTGTGGAGGACAGGGCTAAAACTCAGAACTTATCTAGGCAGAGTGAAGATACAAATAAGATACAATTCAGGGGAAACAAGAGCAATGTACTGTACTTATGTGGAAATCATCAGCTGTGCTCAGACAGCACGGGGAACACCTAATTGCGCAATTAATTGCGTGCGATGAAGATGTCACACACAGGACATGTGAGGTCACCTCCCTGAGGCTGGAGCACCGTGGGGAGTTGAATTCACCAACCAGGGAGAAAGAAACCAGTGAGCTGGACAGGCTGAGAGCAGCAAGAATGAGCAAAGGTTTGCAAACACCTTCTGAGAGGAAAGGAGGAGAGCACTGGGCTTGTCTGACAGCCAAGGCTCAAGGAGACAGAACAACAGCCTTCAGATAACAGAGAAGTTTTGCAAGAAGTTACTCTTAAGGCCCACTCAGCTAATATGTTTAAATTGCAGAAAAGAATATTTAAGGACAAATGAGACAAACATTAGTCAGGAATGACTTGAGTGGGCTGAGGGATCTCTCAGAGTACCTTCCAACCCCACTGCTGCCCTTGTCTTCTCAATGTTGTTTTTCAAACCTCCAGTAAAAGGATGCTCGTTCTGCCCATGAGGATGTCAGAAAAATAACAAAAATATTACTATTAGTATTTATTTTTAAATTTATATTAAAGGGTAAAATTTCCAGGGTTATTTTAAGTGAATTCCAGAAAACAAGTCTCCCTTCAGCTACCAAAAATGAGCTGTCATTTCTAGGCTAAATAAAGGTACCCAGACTCAAAAAGTGAAATTATTGCAATTACTGCAGTTGTGCAATTGGAGCAATGACACGCTTGAGGGAGTGAATGTGAGATCCCAGACATTCTGATCATTTCATTGCCATCTATCTGCCCATTTTTAAAGTTTACACAAAATATCAAAGGTTTGTTACTGAGGGAGCTTAAACCAGAGCTTGTCCAGGTAAAGTACTCACTAAACAGATGGCAGTGATAATGAAGCTCTGCACAGTGAAAGGTAATTAACCTGCTCAGGTGCTCCTGACAGGGCCTGTGACACAACACCTGAGGACCTGAGGGTGGAAAGGCAGAAATGAGCAGTAGTTTGAATTCCTGGGTGTAGATTCCAGAAAGCAGGACAGCATCATGTGCTGTTCGGTCACCTGCACAGAGAGTGTTGCATTCACAAGGACACTCGGGGCTCAGTCAGGCAGTCAGAAGATGGACAAGGCACAATTTTAGGTCTAATCCTGAAAAACAGGATCAGAAACCATTCGTGCAGTGGCTCTTCAGTGACCAGCAGCACCCTGGGGTGCCAAGAGCCCTGGAAAGCCCAGTTTGGCCACACACCAGTGAAAGCACAGCCAACCCTGAACATTCTATCTCAGCATCTTTCTCTCAGCCAAGTGTTAAGAGTGAAAACACTCTGTTAGTTCAGCAGTGTCCAGTTTACTCTACTCATTATTTTGAGTCTGCTGCCTTTTACCTACACTTAAGTATCCCTTTCACATCATTTTATGCAGACAAAGCAGGACTCACTTCACCATCATTCTTCTATTACCTTTTCCCATATTAATTTCCCCTTAGCACTGTCTTTAATGTCCTCATGTTTCTTCTCCAGGAATTGTTTTTACATTTCTTCATCAGTTTAGTTGCTTTCTTTAGGACCTCTTCTATCATTTCATGTGCCTTTTGAGACACAATGCTGAGATTGAACACGTTAATACAGGAAAAGCTGTACTATAAATTCCTGTAATGACACTTGTTTTGTCTTAATACAGTCTAACATCTCAATTTCATTCCAGACTGCACTGAACCCCCCAACCTTCCCTACGCTGCTCCCTGCAATGACCAAGTGTTTTCCTCGGAGTTGTTACAGCTAATTTAGGATCTATCAGGCAGTATGATTAGTTCCAATTGTCCCTTCAGCATCAGTTACCATCAGCTGTCCACCCTGAAGCTCACCTGTCATTTATTCCTGAACGCTCAATCCCTGTTTGATCCCTCTGCATCCTTTGTATCTCCCACAGCCAACCAGCCCTGTGTGATTTTACCTTGCCAACAACAACAAGTACTATTTATTCCCTTTCCAGACAACTTTCACAAGTTCCAGTATGGGTCCTTACATTGCTCTACTCTTAATCTTTTTCTCAAGTCCTTATTTCTCACCTTCTCAGAGCTCCCTAATCCACAAGAGAACTTCCTTCTTAATACTGAGATAATTTTTTTTTAGCGACTTTATCCACATAAACTGTATTTACTATTGTAGCTACAAGATTTCCTGTCTCCAAGTAATGAAAGTATTCTAATAGACTCCACAGATAATGTCTTCCTTAACAGGAACTGTTTTGATTCATTCCTTGATAACAGCTTTATCGGAACGATTCATAAAACCCCATTCCAGCAGGATCTCTACATTTCTTGGAGGCACCAGCCACGGGGCTAAGACTCACTCCTCAAACCATTTGTACTCCCTACATTTTCCACTCTTCCCTTTATCTATTTGCTTTATCTTTATGTTTGCCTTTCACTTAGGTTTTCAACTATTTGAGGATGGCTTTTACTCTGTTTTATATTTGGATGGTGGATAGCACAGCAGGACTGGAGCCCACACACACCAGAAGTGCCTTACAAAGACAATAGTGACTTATTGCATGGAAAATGTTTCAAATAAAGTGATTTACTGCTTATCAAGTGCAAACAGACATTTCTATCTCTTCTGCTCAGGTACTTCTCTGCTCAGTCCTGCTACTAACAAAAATAATTCTTTTCTTTCCCAGTGGTCTTTTAACATCAACACCACACTGATCCAAAGAATACCATTCCTAGATTAACTCCACTGGATGTACAAGAAATGAATCTGGAGATCTCTGCCTATGCAGGTACCATCCTTAGACTTAAGATGGTATCAATTCAGACAATGATTTTTCTTATCTCCACTTTGGACTAAGTTTTCTCCTTTTCCCAAGAAGCAACTGAGTACGAAACGTTAGGAAATTCCGTCATCTTGGCACATGCCTCTCTACTGTCCATAAAGTAAGCTGCTTGTCTGCAGAAGTAAATGATGCTTTAATTACTTTTACTGAATAAAATGTTATTTACACGCTGTTCAGTGGTAAATAACTAAGGGAGGTAATGATGGCAATCCCCTGTGTGACCATGTGGTGGCAGGAGGAAGAGTAAGGATGGGTGGAACAGAGCAGATGTGGAAGATGACAGGGAAATGTCACAACCAAGGATCCCATTCCCACTTCCACAACCTGATTTGTCAAAGGCAGGAGGATGAGGTGAAAGACCAGTAAATTAAGAGGGACATCTCACAGGAGAGAGGATGAAGGTCAGTGTGTTGATAGAAGAGTTCCCAAAGCAGCGACACCTCCCTCAGGCACAGGGAATGGTTTGACCAAAGCAAACTGGATGTCATGGCCTGTTGCCAGGAAGCTTTCATGGAAGTGAACACTGTGCTTTGAAGAAACTACACAGTCACTGCCCTTGGAGAAAGCAGAAGTGCAGGGTCAGAGATTAAGGCAGATTTACCTGTCTACACACCAGAAGGGAAAGGGAGGAAACTGCATGTTTCTTCCTCGAGACAAATGGTAGGGAGAGGCTGCTCAGGGAATGGTGGATTGGAGAATGTTCTACAACGTGGGACTGTCACCAATGAGCAGAGTCACTGCCCCAGGACCTGCCCTGCCAGGCAAGTGCAGGTCTGAGCCCTCTCACCAAACATGTGCCCACCATGGACACAGCCTGTCCATCACTCACTGTCAAACCCAGCAATGCTCCAACAGAGGAAACCTGAGCACCCTCTGCCACAACGAGGGCCTGAGCTCACTCTGGGGGAGCCACACAGGTCAGGCCTGGCAAGGGCAGAAACACTGGGTAGACCAAGCCAGCAGCTCTCCAAGCTCTGCTCTTCTTAAACACTCTCCAGATTAACAATGTCCACAAACATTCCTATCTCTGCATTTGTAAGAATGTCAGTATTAAATGAATTTAGGAAAATCAACCCAAAGAAAGATAAAAATACATACCATTAGGTCAGCTGACATACCATAAACACTAGAATCTGATTCTGGAAATGACCTGGAGAGGTGTCTAACCACACCTACTCCTACACAATACCAATGCATAACACTTTACATTAATGAGTTCAAAAAAACTTGGCCATTGCTTATGAAAACACAGGTTTTCACTCAAGTATTTCATATACTTTCCACAGTATCTTGTACTTCAATATCTGATGAAATACCCCATTATTCTCCTACACATAAAACTACTGGGAAATTGGCAGTAACAGTTTCACAAGGTAAATGCTTAAGAATTCTCCACTAAGTGAAGCTTACAACTCATAATTCATGTAGAACCAAAAGCTCTCTGAAATAATTTCAGTACACTCTTCATTTTAAATGAAGGGTAAGTGTATGCCAGCTTTGTCCTTACAAGTATTGTTTGTTACACAAAAGAGTAAGTTAAAAGAGGTCTAGAAATGCTCACGAGATGCCAGAGGCAAAACTGACATGGCATTTTCTTTCTAAGCCTCTGTTTTCAGGAAAAGCACCTTTGAACTTCACCTTCTGGGGAGAATTGCTCGTGCTTATTCTCAACATTGAGATAAATGATTCTTGAGGGAGAATTTCCAGACAAACTCTTCCACATGTCCCTGTGCCCAAGGCAGGAAGGGAGCCACAAATGCAGCTTGCAATCCCTCCTCAAGGCAAGACCCTGCATTGCCAAGCCAATGATATAACCTTGAAATCATGTACTCACTGTGTATTATAAATAAACTGGAGCCAGAGCTCAGGCTGCAGTCTGCTCTTGAGACACAGCACGCACACACTTTGTCTCAGCTGGACAGAGGAAGATCAAACAGGGTCTTACATTAAAGAGATATCCACAGCTCACCTTATTCTTAGTGCCTATTGATTTAAATAGCAATAATATTCACCTGTTATGCAGAGCTTCACCAGGAGATTTCAAAACATTTCACAAAGGAAGTCAACAATTTTACTGCCATTTCACAGCTGGGAAATTGGAAGTAAAGGGAGGCAAAGTGCCTTGGCAAGAGGCTCCCAAAAAACACTGGACTGAAGGGAAGTTGCATTAAATCTGGGACAGGGAGTGAGCCAAGGGGAGGACAGAACACTACACATGCATTCTGTGAAAAAGATGTGCTAAAGGAACACAAGACCCTGAAAAAGCAAAGGAAAGAGAAAGGTAAGTGTAGAGACAAGGATCATACATAAGCAGAAGCTTAACAGGCAGATCTGGAGCAGAGCAGTAGATATGAGTAGATGCAGAATTATCAGAGCCAGTGAAAAGGGGGAACAAGAGGAGTGTGGAGACAGGGAAATGTGAAAAGGAGCTCTTTGATATGGACCATAAAGGGTCCTGAAAGGCCAGAAAAGAAGAGGCTGTAGCAGTCCAGATGAAGCCAATGACACGTATTGGCAGAGGGGTTGAAGCTGTGCCCAGGTGGTTTCTGACCTCAGTGACTTCAGGTTGTGGGGTTTTTAACTTCAGGCTGACCCTGATGCTGCAATCCCCACTGAGGGCTTGCTGAATGTGAAACAAAGGACTCAATTTGCTTTTCATGTTTCTCCTCTGCTCTACTTGCATTTTTTCCAGGGTAGTTTTCTCTTTTGTGCTGATTTGTTCTCTCTCTCGTCACGTTTCTTCCCCTACACTGATCTTTAGGATCAGTTCTCAGATTTTGTGAGAGTCCCTCCCTCCCTGGACAGTACAAGGTTTTTTCATTTAAATTGATTTAGGCTTTAGTTTTGCTGTAAGAAATTTTTCTTCTCTTCTGCATCTCCATGGCCAATACTTGTGTCCTTTACCTCAACAACACGATAATGGCATTTGTGCTGCTATGCACAAACCATCCAGCCTTCATGTCAGAATATTTTTGGAGAAAAACAGAATGATGAAGAACTCACCCATTTTAGATGCAAAAATGTCAGGAAATTTCCTCTTACTCTCTCACTGCATATGCCTGTGCATTTCATATACCAATATATATCAGTTTGCACAAGAGCACAGCATGAGAGTAATGCCCTTGCATAGAAAGAGATTTATTCATATTTGGACATTTCTTCACTGCTGGGCAGCCCTGTGTAGGTGTAAGATCCTGTAATTGCAGCCTATAATAAGCTTGTGTGCTTGCGTGTCTCAGTACAGCCCTTCAAACACTACAAAACCACATGAATATTAGACCTTAACACTGTGGGTAAATACAGGTCCATAAACTCTGAATCAGCTGTGATTCAGAATTCTCAGATCCTGTTCCCTTTCCTTGAAGCTACAAACAGGCCTTTATTTTGTCACAGTTGCCTGGAGAGGATATGAAATAAAACTTCACCCTTGTGCCCTCCTCTCCTGCCCTTGTGCACAGAGCCCAGGGCTGTTCATTGTGGTGCTCAGGACGTTTCAGGCACATGGCACAGTCCATGTGTTGCCTTGTCCAGGGCTCTGCTGAGTCTGCCTTTCCCTGGATGGGACAATAGGTCTCTTCTTGCCTGTTAGAAGTTTCAGGTGCTTTTGGAAACAGCTTTTCTAAGCCACAGATCTCTGGGGTTTCTTCCTTCCTTGAGGAACAAGAAGCCCAAACTAATAAGATGTTTTCAGAGTATTTAATATTTCTGACCTATCCCATTTTTTGAAGCCTGACTGGAATTTAAGAAGACAGTCATCAAAGTTAAGTGTTGCCAGTGTGTGTGAAACACAGTGTGCTCTTGAGAATATGCTGCTTTTTCTGATGTTTGTTGAGCTCTATTGATATTTTCCTGAGATGTTCACAATTTCCCTAAATCCATCTTCCATCCTCCACAAGTAGGAACATTAGACAATTCATCTCACTCCTTCCTCTTTGGTGTCATGGGGTGTATTTTTTTCCAATGACAATCCAAATTATTAATTTGTTTTGGCCACAAATGAATTAAAGCTATAGGAAATTGAGACTGACAGCCCTCTGCAATGCAATTTTACAAGCAGCCTCTCTTTAGGCAAATAAATAAATAAATAAATAAAAGGAAAATCTTTACACTCTACCTCAAGCTTCATGGATTAAAAGCCACTGAGATCTGAGTTAAATATATCTGTCACCAGGCACAGAGGTGGTTGAGAACCACATTTTTGCACATAATTCCTAAGGTGGTTGAAGAACTCTGCCTCTCCTCCTAAAACATCCTGCATGTTTCCCACATTTGGGATGGACTGGCATTCCTGCCAAGCTCCAGCCTGGCTGCAGTGCATCCCAGGGGAGTTGCTGCCCCAGGAACCTCTGAAAATCCCTCTGCAGCACCTTTGCAGCCCCTGCCTGGCACCTTCTCCAGGGGGTGAGGGGATGAGTCAGCAATGAGTGTTGAAGCACAGAGGTCTTTGGGTGGAACCTGCTCTGTTAAGGGGAAATATTATTCCATCTAAAAGATGAGTTAATCAATCACAGGGAAAAAACCAACCAAACTAATGTAAGAACATTCTTCAGGAACCAGCTGCAGATAAGGCCCAGGACAGCTGCACCTGGGCTTTGTCCACATCTCCTGGGGCTGCTCCACGTCACTGCAGGCATTCCAAGGAGTCCTCACTGCCTTCCTTCCTGCAGAGACTCTGCATCCAGGAGGCGAGAACATTTTAACAAGAATGAATAATTTCTCCTCACACAGCTCCTGCCATCAAACTCTTTTCTGGATGAGAATGCAAACAGTAGTCCTGGTAAAATATCAAGTAGGAAACCAAATCAGAGGAAGGGCACTCTCAAACATGTAATATTTTTAAAATATAACAATGTGATTGACTAGTTAAAGAGGAATATAAACTAGTAAATTTGTACATATAAGTACTTTGATTTTTTGATTTCTCAACATCAAAATCAGATCTTTTTTAACTTGATTGTTGAAATGGTTCATTGTAGGTTTTTGTTCTTGACAGTCCTGGAGCTCCTTTCCTATGGAGCATTATGGATCAAATAAAAAGATTAAGAGTTAGACAAATGTTTTCACAATGCCTGGATCTTCTGAACTCCCCAGATACAAAAAGAGATTAAACAAAATACAGCACAATTGGAACTTCAATAATTACATCGAATCTTTAAACCATAATGTGAGGAAATTCCAATAGTTCTGCCAAGCACATGACTAAATCAAGACCCTCCTTTAAATTCATCTGAAGAAAATAATATCAAGGCATTGCCAAAAAAATGCCACTTGCAGTTTCTTATATCAAGTCCTCAGAATGGGCATCCAGACAGTGGATGTACCTGAAGGTAATGAGCAGGAACGAATAGCACAACTTCCAAGATGCAGTTTTGCCTTTACAGCTGTTCGTGTGTTCTCTCCTCACCAACACCACACGTTTCTGACATGCACATAAATAACCATTAAAGGGGTTTAATGAATGGTGCAGCATGGACTGCTTTCTTTGGAGCATATCTCACAGCCAACTCGCCAGAGGCAGATCAGAAATTAAGCTTTACTTATATAATGATTTATTTTAAGAGCAGGTTATGAGAGATTGCCAGCTACATCTGCTCATTAACAGGCTGAAACCCCCTCTGTTGGCTATCAATGCCTTTTCTTTCAAGAAATCCCAGGAGGTGATGCTTAGTGTGTTTGTTTTCTGCCTCATTTATGTGTCTCCCTCCGTTGTGAAACCACTGTGCAATATGCAGGGATGTTTGCCATAGATTATTACCTGTATTTCCAGACTGAAGCAATTAGTGAATCTCAGAGTGCACACAAGGATGTATCTCTTCAGTTGTGCAGTTCTTAAAAACAGGAAGAGCCTGGATTTAACAGAGCTTGTCAATGAAGGCTTGCCTGCTTAGGCTGTGAGGATCAGGAAAAGAGCATTGTTTTAACATCAAACCCAATATTTTTAATGAAAGAGATTATATGCAGGCCTAAAAATGAATCTGTAGGGAGGACTTGCAGTAAGGCTCAGTCTCACTGAGTCTGCAGTGCATCACAAAGAGTGAGGAGAAAGATGGAGGTTGGAATACCTGAAGGGAAGTTCTGGCCAGGTGGGGTTTGGTCTCTTCTCCCAGGCACTCAGCAATAGGACAAGGGGGCACGGGGGGCTCAAGCTCTGCCAGGGGAAATCGAAATTGGAGAGCAGAAAAAAATTCTTTGGAAATTGAAGTTGGATATCAGAAAAAACTTCTTTGCAGAGAGAGTGCTCAGGCATTTGAATGGGCTGCCCAGAGAGGGGGTGGATTCCCCATCCCTGGAGGTTTTTCAAGTGAGCTTGGCCGTGGCACTGAGTGCCATGATGTGGTAAAGGGACTGGAGTTGGAGCAAGGGTTGGACTTGATGATCTCGGAGGTCGTTTCCAACCCAATCCATTCTATGATTCTGTGATTCTATGAATGCTGTGCAAACCCAAGATACCCCAAATCACCCCATTATTGAATCAGTTCAACTGATACTCACATTGGGAACAACTCACATTCTAAACTCCCACTTTTTAAGAAGAAATTTTTTCCAGTTGACCTCTATCTTTAGGTTCCCTCTTTAGACATTAACATCCTGTGTTTACAGTCAAATAAATATATATATGTCTTGTTAAAAGGAACAGAAAATGTCTTTGGAATTATGCTTATGTTTCTTATTTAGGAAATCAAAGATACAGGCTGAAGACACAACATCACTGTGGAATTTCTCTTTCATATATAAATCACAGGCAAATAAAAGCATTATTAATACTTACCTCTAAGCCTAAAAGAACTCACATTATGTCTGTCAAAATCTTGAAAATTATTTTTTTCAAGACTTCAAATATTGTGCAATGGATTTACATCCATTAAAGGAGATTTCACTTCAGATCCATAGCATTATATCCAGGGATATTTGAAAATTTAAATCTGTAGTACTTTCACAACTGATTACTCTAATGGCATTTAAGATAATGCACACCAACTGTTTGGAATTACCTGTCTACATCAGTGTCACTTCAACCCAGTCTTTCTGCCTACATCAAGATTTTGTGGCTCAGTAAGGGAATCACTCTGTTACTCCTGTCATTCACACCCTTAGTGCTGTGCTGTTATTCACCGTTTAAGCTAATGAATAAATAATAGCTATTTTCCCTACTTTTGTCAAATTAAACTTTACTTCAACTGGTTGTTTTTGAGTTCCACTGGGAGGAAAAGGGATTCACAGGTAGGTATGTTTTCTGAATTTAAACACAGCAACAACCCTGTGTCTCTTGCTAAGCACTGAGTGTGCTGTGCCAACCCAGCACCACATGCAGGCAAAAGCAGAGCCTACTCGATTTCTCTGTCCAGCACAGCCCAAGCTCATTCCATGGCTTTGTGCTGTGCCATTTTCCTATTTTGCACACACAGGAACTCCTTGTCCACAGTATGTTTTTTCCCAAAGGCTTCTCAGGAAAATCCCTACACCCATCTAAGCTATAACTGTGTCTTCCATCTAAACACAGCAATCAAACACCTGGTGAATCTCCATCCCTTCTACAGAAAAGAGAAACTGGAGAAAATCTTCAAACTGGATTGGCAAAACCAACCAGAACCAACCACCAGCAGAGAGGGAACAGGTGACTGGAAGAAATCCTTGCCCTGCAGTGTGTCAGAGAGAACCTCCTGTTCTGTTAATCACAGACCTGCTAGTGCTGAAGTTTATATGACTGTGTCTTTACCCAAGATTAATAATGCCATTTTGTGTTACATCCAGGTTCTAGGACTAGAGTGACTATTTTCAGATGCTACCTGGACCCTCCTTCCATGAGCTCAGCTCCAAGCATTGCTGCAGCTGTGACTGCTGTGGCTGGATGGGACCCTTAGGAGAGTCCCAGCCTGGGCCTGTGCAGCTTTCGGTGCTGTGCAGCCATGTCCACTCTCTCATTTTTAGAAAACATTGTGAGGGCGGTTGTGACAAGGCAGTTTGTCATCCAGGAGTTTACAGACCTCCTCCTGCCTTTCCATCTGGCTTTTGGTTGGCTTGCAGAACATCAGAAGTTAATCCCTTTGCCAAGTCCCTGTAGCCGTGAACACAGAAAATTGCTGTTCATCTTATCAGCACCCCATACTGGTGGTGACGCTGAACTATTTGGATACTGAAATTTTTAAATTCATCTTGTTTACTGAACATCCTATGGCTAAGTCTTATTATTTAAACTCCATAGAACACCTGCAATTCACAGAAGAAATTGCAACTTTAGTATCAACCACAAACTTCACTTATATACTCTAACAAAGCTATGCATGGAAGATAAAAACTGACAAGAAAAAATCTTTTTTCTGTGCTTGGGACAGAAAATAATTTGAACTACTGGGAAATTTAGCTTTTTAGATGCCATGGAAAATGTATGAAGTGTTATAACCTAAATGGCTACTAATAAATAATACAGGTACTTAGGAAACCCTAACAACAAACGTTAAAGGATTTTGCATCCAATTCATACCTGATTTAAGTTCTGGGTTGGATCCCAAATAGGAAGGATATTTTCCAGTACAAATAGATGCATGCCCTTGGGAAGCTCTGCCTCCCAAGCCTTGTGACATTTATGACCAGAGTCTTGTGAGAACACCACGTTAGAATGACCCTGCATTCATGTTCACCCACAGCCTTTATGCTCATTCTCAAATCTTACTGCTCTGCTCCTAACCCAGACCTAAATTTTCACAGAAGATATTAAGGGATAGGCTGTCCTACCCCTGCTGAATATTGTATCTTTGAATACTTTATAGAGGGTTTTATTTCAGTCTTCCAATTACAGACACCATGAAAGCAGGCACGTTTGGTAGCTACTTTTTAAAGCTGGATTCTGTACAAAATGTTACTCGATACAGTAAAGATCAGACAAAACACACCTAAGGGGTATCATAAAACATTTTCATAGAAGGCCATCCTTTGACGCCCTCCTGAATTGTAATGAAACCAACTTCCCTTTGCTGTTCTCACTGAAGTTGTCACATGATTAGTTTTTTCCTAATGCAGCCTGCAGGTGGATGATTTGATCAGCTGCTGTTTTCATGCACTACAAGATGGTTTGCCTCCTCTTTCCATTCTGTGGTACAGCACGAGCTGCAGAAGTGGCACCTGTGCCCCCTCTGACCCGCACCAGCAACCCACAGGAATCCTGCAATCCGGAGATGTAGATGGCATCATGGGCTGGCTGCAAAGCCTGGGACAACATCCTTCAGACAACTACCTTTCTTCTCTGGCACTGGTCACAGCCAGAAATGCTTCAAACAACAAAATCTAAATAAGTGGTTTCCCCATCACAAGGTAGTAATTTTTTCCTGAAATAGATTTTTACTCCTCTAAAAGGTTTCATTTACCTTCCTCTGCCCATTTTGTGAAATTTTCTTACATCTATAAATTACAGTTACACAGACACAGAATAACAGTCCAAAGGCAACAGAGTGTCAGCGAATAAATACTCGTGCTTTTACACGCTTTCACGGGGTTTTTGCTTTGACATTTCCATGTAATCTGGAGTTAATATATCTGCCGTTACAGCCAAATGTGTAATACCAAACAGAGGGGAGGAGTGAGTTTCTCCATCACCCCTTTCCTCTCCGCGTTGTCACTGCCCCCGGTGGTCCCACCCCGAGTGGCAGAGCCGGTGCCCTCCCCTGTGCGCACCTGGGGAGCCGCCGCCCGTCCGCAGGGGCTGCTCCTGCCGCTGACAGAGCCCCCCGCACCTCCCGCAGCTCTGGGGAAAGGCAGCATCAAAGAGCTGCAGTTTTGCTGAAGCGAACCCCGCTGGCAGGAATGACACCCTGCAATGCCCCTGTGTCACTGTGCGCTGGCCGCGGGTTTGGTTGGAGGACCACGGGCAGATTTAAAGGCTTGGAACAAGTATTTTCATGGAAGCATTTCTCATTGAGCCCTTCGCGTCCGTAGGTTGGCCTGTGTCCCGATTCCAGGGGTTTATTTGGGGGTTTGGGATGCTCCAGGCTGCCCTCCGGCGGCGGCGGCAGCGCCGCGCCCGCTCCCGCTCCCGGCTGTGCCCGAGCCCTTTCCCGGCCTCGCTCCGCCCGCTGTTCCCTGCGGGGCTGTTCGGGAGCTCGGGCAGCCAAGAGAGCCCGCCACCTCGGGAATGCTGCCCGTGAGCGGGACACGCTCCCAAAGCCTTGTGCCTGAGCTCCCTCCCCGCGCTCGGGCCGTATCACGCTGCCACTCTGGAGGGGGAACCTGAGACAGGATAACACGTTCTGAGTCATCTCGGATCCTAAAAGTCTGAACGACAGCGACGTGCCCCAGTCTCGTGTTTCATTGCTGCCAGTGGCCAGTACTCCATGCCCCTGTGATCCATGTTGGTGGGGACAGCAGCCTGCCTGTGCTCCGTGTCCCTGTGCCCCATGTCTGTGGGGACAGCGTCCTTCCCATGCTCTGTGTCCCTGTGCCCCATGTCTGTGGGGACAGTGTCCTCCTGGTGCCCCATGTCTGTAGGGACAGCATTCTCCCAGTGTTCTGTGTCCCTGTGCCCCATGTCTGTGGGGACAGTGTCCTCCTGGTGCTCCGTGTCCCTGTGCCCCATGTCTGTGGGGACAGCGTCCTTCCCATGCTCTGTGTCCCTGTGCCCCATGTCTGTGGGGACAGTGTCCTTCCTGCACTCCATGTCCCCATGAGCTGTGTCTGTAGGAATGATGTCTTCAGCCAACACCTTCAACCTGCCTGTGATTCTTCAGGGAGCAATTCTAGGCTGCTGGGTCACTATTAGGAAGGAAGTAATAATTGCATTTGGTTTCTACACACCGTGAAAAAATTGCTTCCTTTAGTTATTGCAGCAAGATGAATGGAAAATGCTGCATGTTTGTTTTCAGAGAAGGTGGTTACTGTCACCCTCAGCTCAGCTGCCATTATCAGTGTTCAGGGAAGAAATGGAAGAGCAGCTCTGAGGGGTTACTGGAGTGGTCTCACCTGCTCTTGTCTGGTTTGAATGTCCCTCAGAAACAGGGGGAGCTGTCAGTAACTTGTCACTGTGTACTCAATGACCTAAACCAGCTGCAGGGACAGAGACCACATCTGGAACTGTGGCAGGGGCCAGTGGGATGGAGCAGGTTTGTTCCCATCCTGCTGGGATCACAGGCATAGGAGTTGAGTCACCTGGAACCAAGGATTACTCCCTGGCAGCAACGATCTGAATTCCTGCATGAGCTGGTGCCTGTGTGTATCCAAACCCAAGGGTGGTGGGGAGAGCAGCAGTGTCACAGCTCTGGCTGCTGCCAGGGTACAGATGAAGCCAGAGCCAGCAGTGAAAGGCATGAGAATAGGAATGAGGCCAACATACCTTGCTCTTTCTGTTTGGTAAAGCTCTTATTTTCCCTCAGACTGAGATTTCTAGGGCTGTTCTCCAACACAATCACATGGAAGAACTCCTGAGCACCTTCAAGGGGGCAGTGGCTGGAGGAGCTCCAAAGTGTTACATTATGATTTTGCTGGTGTTCTGCAGGAGGTGACCCAATGCCACATGTATTCTATAGACCTTGGTGCAGAAATATTTCATAAGAATGCACTGGAGGTTGTTTCAACTCCTGTGAGCCCAAAACATCACTGATATTTCCACCTTGGATGTCTCATAACACATTTTGGGACAGAAAATTATGCAGTGCCAGGCTGGGTCTTCCTAACACCAGTATTTAAAAGGAAAAGTGCACTTGATACCCAGAGTGGGAAGGATCAGCCAGTTTGCAATGGAAACTAATGGTCTGAGGAAGCACTTTATTAAATTATACTGTGTCTGTGCACAGTGTGAGAGAAAGGGTGCCCTGCCCTGCTGTGGCCAAAATGCACCTCCCAAAGCCAATCTGGACAGGAATATGTCTCTCATTCTCATGTACAGGCACACACAGCACCACCAACCTGGATGCCAATGGAACAGGCACTGCCACAGGCAACTAAGCACAGGGATTTGACAGGAACCATCAGCTGTTTAACCATTAGCTTTTTAGATCAGATTTATTCTAACCAGGAATCTGGTCAGGGGTTAAAACTACAATTAAAACCTTCTCTTGCTGAAGATTTTTTTTTAATAAAAAGCTTGCAGCTGAATAGTAAATAAGATTTAGACCTGTTAGAAGATTAAGTGTTCTGCTCTGTTCCTAAGCTTAATCTTAAGGCAATTAATAGTTCTCAAGGTCTGAACAGTAGGGATATGCATGAATTTCCTTAATTCCACCAGCTGAAAGAGATCTGAATGACTTTTGCCTCACATTGTCACGCAAACACTGCTGTGGCTTGCAGTGATGTAAATCAGCAGTACTACAAGATTATGCACCAGTGATCCATTAGAAGAGTAATAGATCATAATACATTACAGCAGATTAAAAATGTGTAAAAGAAAATCCTTTTTAAAAATTACAGTAAGAATGAGGGCTGTTTGGACTTCTTTATGTTAATTTACCCTCTTATTTAACTTTCCAGTTAAGATGGATGAAATTAATGAAGCAGTTTATAAAAAATAAAATAGTTATAAAACAGCATATTTACTTCATATCTTGCATTATATTGTTTCTTCTTGGAAACATGAGGCTTATTGTGCATGGGGTGTATGGTGTGATGTATAGAGACGGATTTCCACCCTGGAACCACAGGCAAGAGCACAGGTGCAACCTTGGTTTCCCCAGGTGTCCTAGTTCAGCAGGTGGGACCAGTTTATCACTGTGTGGGTGTGACCAAAGCTGGGTATTCTAAACCTCTGTGTCATTTCTCATGAATTGTTAACAATGGACCATTTGCAGCAGCTGCCCAGGGCACACCCAACATCTCAGGCTGTGAGCTGGGTGTGAAAGAAGCCTGTGAGAGAAGAGCTGTGATAACTCCCCTCCAGGGACTCGTTGGCACCTTCACACCCAGCCTGAGGGGGCGTGTCTGCTCATGGGCCATCAACAATTCCAAAAATCCCCCCTGATTCACAGAGTCAGATCACCCACTGTGTAACTCCCCGCCCTGAAAGAGGTACTGGGCAGTCCCACCTGAACCAGAGGGTGTATAATCTTGGGGGTTTGGGGACTTCTGGAAGCACTCATCAGATCCGGAGGAGGAGCCGAATCTCGACAGGAGGAGACCACCATTCTCGACCAGACTGTCACATCATCTGCACCAACAGGTTTTTCACCTCCTTTTACTTTGGACTCGGTGGAACCACGTGGGGTTCAGCACACGGGCCAACAAACCCCATTCTGTTTACACCCCAGGGGGCTGGGTTATACCACTGGGTTTTGTGGGTTAAACCAAATTTCTCTTTGTGCCATTGCATTTATTGTAATATTGTTATTAAATTGTAACTCTGACTCATAATCTCTTTAGTGGTGGGTTCATTTCTCCTTCTGGTTTACCTTTAAACCAGCACACCAGGTCAGCATCCTGAGATGTTTTCCTGACTTCCCACTCTTTCCAAACAAGCACTGAGATTCCATGTTTTCCTTTCCAAACTGCATCCACTGACTGTCAGCCCCTGCTCTCACACCCCGAGCAAGGAGCGCAGTGTTTCTGGAGGGTCAGTGGCCTCCACGCCTGGGCCAAGGCAGAAGTTCTGGTAGTTATCATGGCAAGCTGTCACCAGCTGGATGACTCCATGCAGTGCCTTTGGGAACGCAGCCTGAACAGCATCCCATGTTAGTTTGGTGCTCCTGGTCCCCAACACGCTGCATGAACCAGCAAAGGGTAACAGAGCAGAGCATGGCTTAGGAGGTTCTGGATCACATGGGGGCAAAATGACCATTCTTGTCTCCCAAATATGAGCCATAAAGCAATAGCAAATACAGAAAGTGATCATTATGAAATGGCCTAATTAGGTTTGCCATCTACTCGCAGTGTTATGAATCACTTCATCAACAGGCATTGTATCTTGATATGAAGTTCCCACTTTGTGCAGTAATTACAGACTCAAACTCCTGTACAGTCTTTTCACCTCAAGAAAGGTGAATTACACTGTTATCTTTGCAGAACTGGAATCCCTGAGCTCTGCCACACAGAGAACACACATCCTCTGCTGAGACAGTGGCCTCGACCTGCACCCTCAAAGATCCACAGGCAACAAACTGCCTGCAGCCAGATTAATGATTTTTCTTGGTGATGTTTCATCTTCTTGTGTTTTTTTTTGTAATAAACCATGATTTAACTGCCTAATCATTTGAAATAGTCACATTAATAATCTGCAAATACAGAAATTCCTCCCAGCCATTCACTCTTCACTGAAAGGTCTACTAGTCATTCTGCTCTTATCTCTGAGTGACTAAAAGGGAATCGTTTTTTTAGTTGTTATACTTAAATGTGAAACTCTTAACATTTCTTGATAACTGTTCTGCAAGTTCCTGAAATGAGCATGCAAGTCACTTCTTTGTGAAGACGTTTGCATTGCTCTTCAGAACACTTCTGCCTTCAGGAGCACAGATTCACCTGGTTAATTGCTCACAAATAAAGGGGGGAAAATGGATCTTTGCAAAGTATCCAGCAGATTTTCTTCTCAATAACATGTTAGTGAATACCTCTCATTTGTAGCTTTACCGTTGTGCCCCATATTCTCAGGGGATTCTGATTAAATTCTCATTAATTTCTGCACCACAGAAAAGGAGTTTTAACATTTCAAGTGGGTGTCAAGTTGCATTAGGACTTGTGTACTCATTCTGCCTGAACTATTATTCATGCACAAAGAGTGCAAGAGCTGTTTGAAAAACTCTGGTGTTGCAGCCCTTGCTGTAGGACTTCATAGTGTGTGTATTTTGTTGTCCCCGTGGTGGGAGTTGCATAAGAACAAACCAAGCAGTATCATGCCAAGGGAGGTTTCCCAGTTTGCCAAAGCCTGACCCACAAATCCAGTCAGTCTGTCAGAAATAGCTTCTCTGCTTCAAGGCTCACTCTAAACATATTCCTCTCCTGGGCAAAGTCCTGTTCTATGTCTGGAAAACAGTTTTGCTCTAAAGGGTGTTTTCACCAGTTCAGGAACATAAACAACATGTGTGTGTGTATGTAGATTTCTCATTATTTTTTAAATTGTGCTATTACTGAACCTTTTGGGCTTGGTGTTCTATTTTGCTGTTTAGGCCAGGTTTTTGTTTGCTTCTGTCTTGTGCAAATTGTACACATATTCCATGGGAAGTTGGAGAGGGCACTTCAGGATTTGGCTCCTAGTGAGTTACCTGATTCCTGTAGCTGCTGTTGAAAAGGGAAGGAGGTAACAGCCTTCCTTCCCAAATGTCCAGTGCTGCCATCCCATGTTTTAGGCTGTGTGAGCCATAGCTAAACAATCAAGAGGACAGACATGTAATTATATGAAATCCTTACTCACGTGAACACGAGAAAATTAACCATTTAAACAATTTCACTGCCAATTTCAGGATAAGGAAGCACTTTTTCTCCTCGGGTTGCTGATGGTTGGTAAGAACCAGCTTGCAAAGAACAGCGACAGGATAAATACAGCAAACTACTTTGCAAACCAAACTACTCTTTCCTTAAATGTAGTGTAAAACCTGTGATTGCCAACTCACTTTCTGAGCCTGGAAGTGTTGCACCCCTATGGCAGAAACGTAACTGTCTCTATAGTACTTGAATTTTGTGCTGCAGTTTGTTTCTCTAGGACAGCTTGATAAGTTGATTGTGCCATGAAATACTTAGGACTTTTAACATAACAATCTCTCTGAAACACAAAAATACATAACCAAAAGATTTTGAGGTTTAAATATTTCTACATGCCAGAAAAGTCTGACTAACCTGTATCATTCATATTATTTACACAAACTGACCCATACACACTTCTTTTCTTTTATTGAATATGCTGAAAAGGCTGTGTATGAATTTTTCAAATCAATATTAACCTTATTTTCTTAAGCTATAAAAAATATTCTATTTCTGTTTCAGAATTACTACCAGACAAGCTGATGGTCTGCTGGATGCTCTTAAAGCTTTTCAGTGCAGTAAATACTGTTGATATAATTTCACTGACATATGGATCAAAATAATATAGATAGTTCATAGCCAATTGTTTGAAATACATTCATGTAGGAGCATCAAAGAGGAGTGGGAAGTAAAACAAAAGCTTATAAAACTTGATGCCAGCATCTAGATCAGTGAAAAAAGGAGGTGATTGAAAACATCCCAGTTTTATAGCAGAGAAAGGATTTCTATCTTATACAAGGTCAAGTGAGTAGAAGAAAAATTATCATCCCTTATTTGAATAAAGTATAAATATTGATTAGGTTTAACAGAGTAGCCTGGAAATGCAATAATTTCTAAAATTATATGATTATCTATTAAATATTCACCCAAGGATCAGAATACAAAGGTGACCAGGAGACGGTGTAGCACACAAACTGGAACAAACAAAGCATTACAAGCAGCCTGTTTGCAGTGCAATCGATCAAAGCCAGCTGCACTTAGGGTGGGGTGTGTGGATGGGAGCTGACAGGGCACAAACACAGACATGAGATGGCCATTTCCCAGCACACAGCCCTCCCTGCTGCTGCTGGGCCTCCTGGGAGGGGAGGTGGTTCGTTCTCTGCCTCACTGCAACCCTCCACAAGGCCAGGAAGTGTGTTCTGAGTCAGCAGCCACGCTCTGGCTGTGCACATCGCTGCTGTCATGTCCGAGAGTTATCTCTGCCCTCGGAGCCACCACAGCAGGTACCCACCCCAGTGTGACACTGGTCACCCAGGGCTGGCAGACACGGCTCATGGCCAGCAAAAACAAGAATCAAACCAAAGCTTTGCTTTTTCCTTTTCTGAGGAAGTGAAAACAAGCATAACTCACTGTATATATATTGTATTGTACGGCCAGACTTCATGAACGAAGATTTGGGAAGGGCTCTCCCCACGTGCCCTTCCAGCCTGCACAGTGGATGTTTTAGGTGAGGCACAGCGTGCACAGAACTGGCCCCACCATTTAAGTCCAAAGGTCCATCTGCCACGGCCGAGCAAGCTTGGACAGTGACAGTGAAGTCCTCGGGACTGTCACAGCACCCGGTACTGACCGGGGCTGACCCTGCTGAGCATCCAAGATCTGACGGGATGGGATGGCAGGGAGGCTTGAACTGCCAGGGGACGGTCCCTACCGAGACTCGAACTCAGGACCTTGGGATTCAGAGTCCAGAGTGCTCTCCATTACACCACAGGACTGCCCAATAACTCATTACCAGCCCCAATTAAACCAGTCACTATATTTTTAAGTCTCCCAGACTGCATGGGGTGCCCCTGGGTGGGTCAGGGAAGCACCGGAGACATCCTCCTATGGAGGTGGAAAGTATGAGAAGAAATAACTGTTATTCACAAATGCATCAATTGCAGTTCAGACACAGAGTGGGAATGAAATCCCCAGCTCAGCTGGCAGGGTGTAACTGAGTAAAAGCCATTCCCTGAGGCCCGAGGGATGAGTGTGGCAGGTGGTTGTACTGCTGTCCTACAGGAGCTGCAAGATCCCCATCAGAATGGATGTACAACACACCAACTTCAGTGGGTTGTAAGTAAGGCCATGACACATCGCTCCCTGATTTCCAGCAACCTTTCTAGCTCAGCCACACCAGCTTATCTGTTTTGACTTGCAGAGCAAATCTCATTTCTGCCCTCGTATTGTAGTCAGCATCTCAGAATTCTCACACAATACAGATAAAGCTCTTCTACCTCCAAAATGCTTCTCTGACCTCAAGAGTGTTCTAAGAAATCATCTACGGTTCTGATACATAGTCAAGAGTGACAATGTCTGTAGCTGCTGGCAATGCAGGAGGAGCTTCTCCCTTTGAAAGGGAACCCGGAATGCAGGAGCTGCAAAGTTAAACAGCAGTTTCAGATTGGCTGTCATGGCGAGGGAGGGAGGGAGGGAACACCTTATTTACACCTGGTTTCCCCACACCACAGTTTAAATTTGGTGTCCACAGTGGCCTCTAAATATACGAAAGACCAACAATGCAGAAATGGTGTCCTGACCTTTCTAATAACGAGTGTGGATTTGGAAGCCCTCTCTACTCCTTCTCATTCTTTAAACTACTGTGCTGTTGCTGAAGTGGAAAGGGAGGGAAAAGGATTTTCACTGTAGACCTACTACACCTCTCACATACAGATTACAGCTGGTAGGAACAGACAGACCATTCTTTCCAAGCTTTACAAAACGTGTCCTAAGGCAGTAGTTTCAAACCCACTTACTCAGAATTTCAAGTCTCATGAAAGTGTTTAATTTTCTTCACGAATGTTGGATCCTTACCCAAACAAGACAAGCAAATGGGAGGAGTTTTGCAGTCTTCATCTCTTTCTCACTTGCTTAACAAGGAATTTGGTAAGGATGATTTTACCTGAAACTGAATCAACCAGTTAGCAAGATTATTTATCTTGTGCTTCTGCTGAAGAAGGAACATGGGAGACTTGAGAATATTGAAAGAGCAGTAGATTATGCAAACCATCAGTTTTGTAGACTGCAGCCGCTTTTCACACAGAGAACAAGGATTAAAAACAATCTCATTTAATTATGTCATCTCCCACTGCTGCTGTCACCTTCTATAAACAACTGAGTAAAGAAAGATGAACTAGGAAAAGTAAACTAAAGCTTAATTAAGAAGGTGCTTTCCTTTCTTTCTTACTCAGGCTTATGCATGTATCATATCCCTGGGAAACAGCAGAAGTGCCATTTCCTTACTCTGCTAATTAGTGACACCATATTCCCGGAATGGAGCGTTGGAGGGATATTCTCAACCATTTGTTTTAAAACAGAATGACAGTCCTGACTCTAACTTAGAAGTAACAAGCATTCGTGTAAACACAGCCTATTTGCTCAAAGCTGGTTTAATCAAATTGTCATTTCACACCTTTCCAAAGCTAGAACTATTCCAAAAGGGGTCAACACTGAAAGCCTTGGATGTGACACCAAAACAGTTGTAGTAGGTGGAGCTGAGACAGGAACACTTTTCAGGCTACCACTGAAAGCCCATGGCACCCTGAAAGACTTGAGCTCTAATTATTATATCTGAAAATAACTGGAATGGTGGAGTGAGTGATCGGCGGGCAGAAAATAAACAACCAGCTAGAATATCTGTAAACTACCAAAGCACTAACGAAAATGTAGCCAACATAACTATGGCATGTACAGATCAAGAAGGACCTGCATTGAATATTTAAAGGTGCCTATCACCAGCTGAATAAATAAGTGTAATTTCCTGCATGTTTATGCGTGGATAAATAACCAATTTAAGGTTGCATTATAGAAGATAATAACCAGGAGAATGAATAATATAATGTACAAGGAACTGGCATACAAAGGGGGTGCAGAGCTTTCCTCCTTCGGATTCAGGCTCTTAAAGCTCATGGTGTATCATTTAATCAGCACAGTGCCTCGTGTTTACCCCTCACCCTTCTTTCACAGGGAAACGGCCAGGACAAATGTGCTGGGAGGAAGTGTCATGGTTTCCAAGACTGAGTCAGACTCGGAGCAGGCAGAGGTGCCGTAGGTGAGAAACTGCGTGTAGGAATTCCGTGAGTGGGGTGACTCACAGATCTGGAGTACCCCCAGCTCCACAGGGACAAATGTGCCCCAGATTCTGGTTACATCCAATGATTTTCAGCATTAAAGACATTTAAACATTTCAAGTGGGTGTTGAGTTGCTTTCAGCTGATGCCCCTGGTGCCTCTGGCATCATGCTGTGCCCACATCTCAGGGGGTCTGCTGCCACCACCTACCTGTTCCTTCCTGCACTGTGTCACAGGTAATTCCCTCTGCACTAAGGACAACTGGTCATTGCTACCTGTTAGTCACAGCAACACACATAAGCACTGGCACATGATTGTACAAAGATGTCTGAACAGCATTTCAATACTCTTGCCACTTAAAACCTTCACAACAGCAGCCAACCTCTCCATCTTTAACAGGAAGGATGGACTCAGTGTGTCTCAGAAATCACTAATAACCTTGCTGGACATGCTAAACAGAGAATGTCTGTAAATACTCTGGATATCAGAGCTGAGGATCACCCTTCTCCTAATAAAGCTATTTAGGGAGGGCATTTCCATCTCAGAAAAGTGCCCAATATCTTGCAACATATAATTTGCATAACCAAGAGATGGCAGCACTCCATCAACCGTTTGCCTGAGCAGTTATTTGGAAATGATTGTGCACTGCGAGCATGACAGCTCCGGGTCTGAACAGAGCAGGGACTGAAAACAATGGAATAACGATGGAGCAGGACAGTGGTTATTACTCTCTTGCCTCACAAAGGTCACCAAAGATGAAATTCATTCACCAGTGACTTGAATTACTTTTTACTCAACTTTTACTAAGAATAGGACATAGCAAGTATTTGTTTTAATTTGGTTGTCTCATAGATCTATATTCACAAAGCACATTTCATAAGATAAAAAAAAAATGACCTTTCACAGAAATTTAAAAAGCACATATATATATATATATCAAATATACACTTTCATTTAAAGCACATTCTCAGCAGCTGGAAAAGTTCCTTGGTAATAATCTCAGGGATCAAGGCATGTATAAGAGTTTATTGATACTACATATATATATATGCTGTGTGGGAAATGAGTAGCACAGCCTGTGGACACCATGGGGTGATGAGGAAACTGGGCAAAGGGCTGATAGCAGTGAACTGAACTGAAGAGGAAATTGTTGAACGGAGCTGTTGCTGTTGGATGGGGTTTGAGAACAGCATCATTTGAATTAATGAGATTCACGGCTGACTAATGTTAATGCTGCTTTCCACCTCTGTTCCTCCCTGCTGCAACTGTTTTTTAAGCAAAAAGGTAAGGTTCAAACAATACTGACAGTATTTCAGAAAAACACATCACAAAGAAGTTGCATGATATCACTAAGGATCTTAACACCTCTTTTTGCCTTGAAATACATTCTTGCTTTAAAATATCTGGATTGATTTTCTTCTGTTGCAGCCCATATTATTTTAGCCTCTCCAACTCCACTGATGTTACACTTAATTTAATCCAATACACAAGAATAACCAGTTTGTTTTCCTAGAAAATACCAAACATTAGTTTTTGTGGCTTTTGTTCTTTTTGTTTGGTTGGTTGGTTTGGTTTGTTTGCAATGTGACCTTGTTCTTCCATGATACCTCTACAGAAAATGTCCACCACTATTGGATTCATCTCTGGTATTTCTAATTATAGAAAATATTCTCTTTCTCAGAAGACCAGCAGGTGGATGCAGTTGTGTTTAATAGCCAAGTAGGAGTGGGAGGGTGATATCAGCAGGAGTATCACTCAAAAAACTATTCCGTTTCATCAAAAGAACCAAGTGTAGGCAGTAACTAGAAACCGGAGTAGCAAGTATGTTTTTATTTTATCTTTTATTCTGACACAGTGTGTACATGCTAAGTTACAACAGTCAGATTAGCTGAGACTAAAGCCGTGATGAGAACAAGTCTCTCACTGATCATCTCTTCTTGGTTTTGAACAAGATCTCCAAAACACAGACTGGAAGGTAAGTTTTGCTGAGTGTTTTTATTTATGGGCCTGGACTCCCCTTTCATTATTAGTTCAGTACATTTTCAGAGAGTGAAAAATTAAATCACTTCAGAACTTACATCACAAAGAATTTATACCAGTGTATTTCTTGGGTTGTGATTAACTCAACAGAAATCCTGTCTTATACAAGCATGCTTTAAATTAAATATTAATTAAATATAATTCCTGGGAGTAAAAGTATTTTTTATTTTTTTTCCTCTCTGAGCTGATCCATTCTTCTGGAGCTTCTCTTCCCCCACTCTATGACATGGTTGTATCAGAATCAATAATTTGTTTACAGATACAAGGAAAATGCTTTTACTCAGCATTTGGCAGATTTATACTGCTTTCAGTTGTATTTTGTATTCCTTCTAAGTAGTTTTGGGTTTATTTCTCTAGACAGAAAACTTTAGATATCTGCTTTGAAGATAAGTCCCATATCAAGCGGAAAGCACAAAAGATAACTGAAGTTCAAAACTTCTTAAGTTCTGACTTAGGGAAGATAGCAGAGCTCACTTCTTCCTTTTGTTCCCAGTACAGGAGCCTCGGGTTATTCTGAGACACTTATTTGGCTCATTTTCTTTCTCTAGTTCCCTCCTTCTCAGCCTATAACTCTGCCTGAGAGTCCTTTACCTGTTCTGCTGGTCAGCCAATAAATAGCAGGTGGTGATTTTATTTATTTTTCTCATTTCTGTGACAAAGTGAATTTTAAGTTACCCACTCCTAATAAACCTATTTGTAACATGTTCCTGTGTGTTCTAAATGCTCTTTTGCCTGCATGACTTAAGGATTGCTGTCCTGAACTTTAATAAAGAAAACCTCTAAAAACACACCACAGTGACATGTAACCCTTTTACAAATGAGTGGATGGCGCCTTGTAAGTCGCATTCCTACGATTTATTCAGAAGAGCCAGTCTCTCAGTTCAGAAATGCTGAAGGGCAATGGGCAGGACCACCAGAGTTTAGATACAAAATCTCCAGCACTTGATGCAAATTTTGGGTTGAACCCTCCAAGGTGTTTGTGTCACAAGGTCATTATTTGTCATCACCTGAGCCATTTAAATGCATATCAGGCTTTGGTATCTCTGCAATCGCTTCTGCTTTACAACAATTTAAAGACCACCATTAGTTTCAGGGCACTATTTGATGAAATTTCAGAGCAGTTTGCACTCCAATCAGTAGGAATACACACGTGATTACTGCCGAGTACATTTGCCAGCTGAAGAACCCAGTGAAAGTTCTCGTGAAGAAGCTATGAAAGATGTTAAGGTTGTGTTTTGTATAGAAAAACACGTTTGCATGATTTTTATCCATTCTAAGGTAAGAGTTTGCTAAAAGAGATTTAAGTATAAATTCCAAATTTTGAAGTAAATCACCAAAAAGAAACAGTAGAGAGTATGTCCCGAATAAAATTTGGTATCTTAAGTGAATGCAAGATGATAAATAGCATGATGTTGGAATTCTAAGACCAGTGGTTTTGGTGACAGAATTCTGAGGGGCAGAACTCGGCTGTGGAAGCCTGACCCACAGGTGGGGGTTGGTCTCTTCTCCCAGGCACTCAGCAATAGGACAAGGGGGCACGGGCTCAAGCTCTGCCAGGGGAAATTGAAGTTGGAGAGCAGAAAAAACTTCTTTGCAGAGAGAGTGCTCAGGCATTGGAATGGGCTGCCCAGAGAGGGGGTGGATTCCCCATCCCTGGAGGTTTTTAACCTGAGCTTGGCCTTGGCGCTGAGTGCCATGATCTGGTAAAGGGACTGGAGTTGGCCCAAGGGTTGGACGTGATGACCTCGGAGGTCTTTTCCAACCCAATCGATTCTATGATTCTATGAAAACTAAGCTGAGGGAAATTCAGGCAAATTATCTTGAAAAGTTTGCTTTCGTCCTTCTTTTATAGTAAGAAAACCTCTGATGCTCTGCCGGGGGGAGAGCGACGGTTCATTCAGTTCCTCCAGTAAGGCAGATTGGAGAGGCGTCTGACTCTCCAGCCTTGGGAAGTTCCTCTGATCACCTGCGAAGAGACTCCTCAGTCCGGCGCAGATAAAATCACGTATAGAACCAAACGCTTCCGCAGTCACACCCCGATCTCACTCCTCTCTTACTTGGAATACAACTGACTGGGAGTTGTAAATTCGCACCATTGTCTGCTACTTTAACACCGCATTTATCACTCGGCAGTGCCAAGCCCACCCTGCCTCTCCCAGGCGGGCGGTGCCAGCCGCGGACCCTCCAGGGCCAGTCCTGTCGGTGCCAATCGCGATCACCAGAGAGATGCACACTCATTCCTCGCCCACCCCCGGCCCGAAGGCAGCAGGTTCGGTGTCTCTGCTCAGGACTCTGTTGCCCACCAGCCCTCACAGCGCATCCTCTGGCTCTGACCCCGCGCCCGTCCCAGCGCGGGGGAACCTGCCGCGAGCATGGATGGAGCTCGGCGGGATGTACTCCGCCGACAGACTCGCTGATCGCGATAAACAGCCACCTCTGGCTTTGTGAAGCGCCGCTCGAGCCGCGGGGCTCGCAGCCTGCCTGGTTTCACAGCTCTCAGATAAACCCAACAGCCCGCTCAGCCCTGACCATGAGTCAGACCCTCCTCAACACTCGGCTGAAGTTTGTTTACAGCACTCTCGCTTGCTACATCAGGGGGAGGAGCGCTCCGGTTTCCTTTTTTAATGTGCCTTTTTGGTGTTTTTTTTTAAGCAAACACAACCGACAAAACTGTCAACTCTCTATTGTCTTCGAGTTGTATAAACAGAGTTAAGCTGCAGGGAGTCTATTAATAAAGTCCCACGCAACAAAACCATTCACAATCTTCAAGGAAGGTTTTAATCTCCCAGGAAAAAATCAATTTTATTTAGAATAAACTAGTAAAGAATGGAGATTACTCTAGAGAATTAGTCTTTAAAGTATGATGGAGAAATATAGATTTCCTTCTCTACAGGAGTATGATGGTGCATTGCATATAAAATGTGCCATAACAATTACACAAAGACTTCTTTTAAATTTCTGGGCTCATTAACCTCATAGCTTTATAGAAATAAGTACTTCTGATAAAAACAAGAAAAAGCATAATTAGAGAGACAAATACCTGGCAGAAAAACCTTAGAGCCTTGAATAAGTTCCACTGCACTAATGAACCACTCCACCAAATCCCGGGAGATCAAAATACATTATGTGTGTCGCCTCCAGAGCAGAAGAAGTAACCTTGTGCCCTTGCTTTCCATATCTATGGCATCTCCAAACTGCCACAAAGGGATGAATGCAGAGGGTGAAGTTATATAAATACGAGTTCAATGAGCACCTGGAATACAGCTGCCAAGACCTTCCCTCACAGATGGTGGCACTTTGTCTTGCAGGCCGAGTCTGTACAAACAACCCAAAGAACACGAATTCTGCTTTTGGTTATACCTGTGCTGCTCTGCAGCTGAGCGTGTCTTCATCAGCCACGGCACAGAAAATGGAGCTGTTCACACCGAACACAGAACTCGAGGCATTTTCCCTCCAAAAGAGGCACTACTGGGTTTTTAACATTTATAGCCCAGAGAAATCAGAATGGCTCCAAATCCTGACACTCTACATTTCCTTGTTAACGGGGTCAGCATTTCGCTTTTACCTCTGGTTTATATTTCTCTGAGCCAGAGAAGTGAGAACTGAACTCAGTGCTTATTATTCCCACTGCAAAAATCTAAAGAACCTTTTGAGTCACCGAGAAACAAACAGCATAAGGCAAAACCACTCCTCGGCAATTTACACTCCTTAACTCTTTGTGCTCCAAGATCTTCATCCAGTATCCGTTGAAGCCTTCTCCTAACACCTAATTAGGGGAAATTATAACCTGTGTTTTGCAAAGACTCCGGAGCCACAAGTGCAGCGACAGCCGTGTGGTTAGAAGGAAGGTTTAGTGGCTGCCGGAGTTCACTTACACTTTCTAAAGATATTTAGCTCTCTTTTTTCACACAAAGAAGCTAAAAACCCAAGCCTGAATACGTATGACTCTCAGAAATTGCTTTTTAGCAGTCACAGCCACTTTAGGCAGAAGGCAATCTTGTATCTGAGCAAGGAGAAAAGCTCAGATCCAGAGCGGAGCTGAATTTTGTACTTTTCTTGTCTTTATTAAATTCAGATATATTCATGAATATTTAACAGTTAAAATATTGTTATTACTGCACAAAAATTCTTCCTGCCTACAAATTGTTCTATCCTGCCTCTGTTTATACTTTAATTTGATTTTGCTCCCAAGTAGGTACTTTCTATTTTTGCAGAGAATCCAGTTTTCTAGTGGAACTAACCTGTCAACAACACTTGTTGGCCCTTCTGATGTGGGAGCTTTTGCATCAGGGTTTCATTGGCAATAATTCAGCTCATCTTGGTGTAAGTGGCCTGCACTAGGACAAATGAAGCTGACACAGATGTGGCTTGCAGGGTTTGAAACCCAGCTGGCACAGGTGTCACAGGAGGGTTTGATCTGGCATAACCATCCCTGGTGCGAAGGAAGACGGCACGTGTGTCACCAGGAGACGGTGCAGCGTTGTGGGTGTGGGTGCAAACACAGGGGGTGGCAGTGCCCTCCCACACCCTCCCACACACCTCCACTCCTGAACGGAGTCGCAGCTACTCAACAGCTCCGCTCCCACCACACACCCACACAGCAGGGGCTCTGCTGGCGCTGTCGCCTGTGGCGTTTCAACACCCGCCTGCCTTCCGTCCTCCTCCTTCATCCCAACTCCCTATTCTTTGTCGTAGGAAATAACAACCCAGACAACGGCAATGTCTCTTTTCCTTATTGGTAAACATTCTCTGGGCACATCTGCTGTGATGATGATAAGGCAGAGGTCTGCTCTCAAATGGGAAAAACAGAATGTCAGTTTACATAATGGCCAGAAAACAAGAAAAAGAGCCCAAGCTCTCAAGCAGCAAGCCTGTTTCTGTCTTGCCTCATTGTCTTAACAGGATTCTTATTGTGTTTATATTTAGAGACATGGGAAACTGTGCTAGCCATGCTCCCCATTGTTACTTAACCTCAAACAACCTATATAATATGCTGTCCATTAGGGAACCTGAATATAGACTCCAATCAAGGTGGCTAAACAAGATATAGGAAAATAAAGCGTGGTGCTTCCTCCTTGTTTGGGAAAAAACAAACAGGAAGGCTCCCTCACACTCACCTCGGCAGAAAGGAGGGAGGGGGGTTGTTTTTATGGGCTCAGGGAAGAGTTTAGCTCTCCTTTGTGCACCTGTTTGGCTTTTCCATCATCCACACTGCCAATAAATGGACAGAAACACTTCAGCAACTTATTTCCCAACTGGGAAACTTTTTTCTTTTCTTTACTTTTTAGGAACAGTGTTTATTAGAAATCCATGTTTAAAATCGACAGTGGAAACCTGACAAAACTAAGCACTGTCTGTGACTGGCTGATCATCAGCAAGTTGCTTTTAATAACGTGTTAGTGCTGGGGTAGGTTGGCCTGAATGCTGTAGGACAAATGAAACATTAGCAAATAACTTGAATCTATAGAGCAAATATTAAATGGAATATTATGTTGTAGAGACAACAGAGCCTTGATTGCTAAGGGTTCACAATTCCAACTTACCAGTGTTGAAAAGGACTGACAGTGGCAACTGATCCTGAAATTAAGAATGCAAAACAATTTCACATATAGAAAATATTTACAGTGACTCCTGGTTATAAATGTTAATTATTGAAACAGCACATTTCAGTCTTAATTTATCTTCAGGAGCCACAATATATGGGCCTTTCAAATCAGCCGAGGATGACAATGTTAAAAAGTCAGCCAAGGATGACAAATCATTTAAAGCTTTAAACTGATGAATTATATACACAGCTTTCACCTATGATGTGATGTTCTGTCTTGTCATGATCATAGCATCTGAGATTCCTCAATAAGCATTAGGGTTTTCTATAGAAATATTAAAACTTTGGACATTTAATTTAACAGAAAGGCACAACAGTCCCTGGCATCCAGCAGGGAGAGACGTTGCCATCAGAAAGAAGTACAATTCTTTCAATTCTTTTCTTGTTAATGGCCTGTCCCTGGTGTGTGCCAGGCTGTGAAGATGCACCATCAGGTGTGTCAGTCCTCACACTGGGCAGTGTCTCTCTCAGCAGAAAGAGCCTCAGGGTTGCTCGGTGGTATCTTCAGCAAACACATTTTTCAGTGAGCACACTTTGTACTGTCTTGTCTTGTCACCCAGCCATCAAACACGAGACTGATGTAAAGATATGGAGAGAGAAAAGGCTGCAGTTCTTTCTTACTTCTCCTTGCACCTCCCAGTGCCTCCGGAATCCTCCTGCACAAAGATCAACAGCAAAACGGGAGGCATGGAAAAGAAGTATCAGTCTCCAAGAGAGACTCAGGGCCCACGAGATCCTACAAGGCACCTTCCTGCTCCCCATGCAAGGAGAGATCCCTTTCCTGCCACAGTTTCCTTTCTCTGCTGCTCCGTTTCACACACGGACCACACCTGGTACCTGCTGGGTTCAGTGCTGGGCATGAACACAAACTGATTTATGGGCTCGAGGCCAAAGTGGCTGCAGTAGGATTTCAGTAGGATTTCAAAATCAGAACTTTCCTGTGATTTGAGTTATTTTAATTGCCCTCGCTGCCTTCTCCCCCACCCTCCGAGTGTCCCTTTCTTTCAGGTGGTGGCACTGCTGCACCGTTTGTGGTGCTCAGCTCAGCCTCCTCTGCCAGATTTCAGAGTGTATCTTAACAAGTAATTAGAGCAATTTTCACTGGCTCATGCTGTCGGCTCTCCAGCTCCTGCATGATCCAAATGGCTCTCAGGGGATGTTACATTATGGTTGGTTTGTTATTGTTTGTTCCAGGCCAGTGCCACTAGACAAAAGCGTTATAGAACTGGTGAGTGGTATTAATCACAATTTCTTAGATGTCTATGTCTGCCATGTTCCCATTCTCACTTTCCCATTTTTTTGCTTAGCTTTCATTTTGTTCTGAAAGAACAATAAAGATGTGATGCACACAGTCCTGTGCCATATAAAAGCCCAACAACAGGCTGAAATATTTGTAAGGTGAAAAAAAAAAGTAGGAGAGAACAATAAGCATTGCATTTCAGCGACTCCATTTCTTTGTTGGGAATGACTGGATTAGTATCCGAGAGTTTCCTTGTAAGCAGCCAAAATCCCATCAGCTTTGGGTATTCCAAGCCCCTAAATTCAGCTGGGGCTTAGCGACTTACCCATTGTGTCTCCAGATCTAACTTGACTTCAGCATACAATGCAGAACGTCCCCTGCTGTGCATCCCCAAAACAAGCCCCTCTGAAAACTGTTTATTCCAATTCAGTCAATCCTTACCATTTCAAAACTCCAGTAATTTTGAAATTGGCAGAGATGAACCCCTATGCCTGTGCTAAGAGAGAGGTGTTCAGTCATACAGGGGGAAGAAAATAAACAGAGTAAATGCGGCTAATTTATTCCATTTCTGATCTTATTGATTTCGGGTCTGGGGGGCTTTAAAACCCGTTAATTGAGGCAATAAGAAGCAATAATGGGTAATAATAACTTTAGCCAGTCTCCCTCCTGGGTCTTTTCAGTACAATGAGGTGACTTTTCACTATTATAAGAAACCATCCAAATGAAAACCCCCCAACACAACTGAAGGTCCTCTGAAAGTACTGAAAGGAAAAAGAAAGCAACTGGACAGTTGTTAAATATGTTTAACAAAGAGGACTATGAGCCTGGTAGATTATTGACTGATGTAGCAATAATAACAAGCCTGCACTTACATGGTGCTTTACATCTTCAAAGTGCTGTGGAAACATTAACTAATTGATCTAGTCAGAAAAACAACTGCTTCCAGTGTAACATCAAGTATGTAGTCACAAGAGAACAAGTTATTAACTAAAGGAAGCAATTTATTTGAAAATCTATTATCATAAATTACACTCATATTTTTTCCTCCTTTTTTAAGTTATTCCCTCTGCAGTCTGATTAATGCCTGGATTAATTTGCTTAGAATTTCTGGAAATTTAGTAAGTGCAAACTTAATAGGAGGCTGATAGAAATGTCAGAGGTAATTGATGCTTTAATGGGCATGAAATCTGGAAAAGTACCCAATCGAAATAGATTCACAAAGGCCTTTGTTAAAGCACTTGGGTAAAGGTTCAGCATACCAGGCTCACTTCTTCAGACAAGTTTAGTAATTTCTGTGCTGTGACTATTCTCTGCTTCCTAAACTCAGAGGTACAAAAGATGTATCAGACTGATACAGCACTTCTCCCTTAACCCCACACATTGCATTATTTCCTATCTCTTTTTTTAACCAACATTTTTAAATTATGGCATTTTCAACCCAATGGTTGCATAGAAGATTCCATTTTTAAAATGATAACAAGTAGTGTGTATCAAGCCACACCAGCACGGAAGTATTATAGAAGTTACAGCCATTCTATTTATTTATATTTCCCTTACTTGTATTGACACAAAAAGTTTCTGTTCCCATTCTTAGTTTGTCTGTTGCTTTAAACAAGGCCTGATCTGATCTCTGAATCAGCTAAATCCTATTAGTCCATTTCAGCCATGAATACAAAGGAAACATTCCATAATCTGTCCACAAGAATCTAATCCACGTCTGTTCCTTAATGGAATACCCACACAACGATAACACATACATTGTGTGTTATCAGGAGGCAAAAATATCTTCATCTGTGCACGCTGCCGGGTGTAAACATCGTGTTTGTCACTCCAGGGCTTGAAAGCCTTTTCTCTGTAGGAGAAACAAGCTGGAACAACAGCAGCGAGTGTCGGTGTGCCACACCAGAGTGCCACACTGCTGCCTGCACAGCCTCTGCCATGCTTGGTGTGCCACACCAGAGTGCCACACTGCTGTCTGCACAGCCTCTGCCATGCTTGGTGTGCCACACCAGAGTACCACACCGCTGCCTGCACAGCCAGCCTCTGCCATGCTTGGTGTGCCACTCCAGAGTACCGCACTGCTGTCTGCACAGCCTCTGCCATGCATGGTGTGCCACACCAGAGTGCCACACCGCTGCCTGCACAGCCTCTGCCATGCATGGTGTGCCACACCAGAGTGCCACACCGCTGCCTGCACAGCCTCTGCCATGCATTTGAGTCAGCTCCCAACTCCTTCCCCTCTGTTCAGGCCGTGGAGTTCTGGCTGCATTTGCACTACCCAGCCCCACATTGGCTCTTGCCACAGCCAATAAGTAAAAACCATTGTGGTGCTGTCTGGCTTGTAAATGAGAAGAACAATGAGGAAAGTCTGAGCCTGACAGGCAGCAGTCCATGGTGATTATGGAGAAAAGGGACTGCATTTTTTACTCTCTTTTTGTTATTGTTATTAAGGTCAGTGTCATCCATCAAAAGATGTGGAGTTATTTCTGACACAGTTTCAAAGGTCAATTGGTCATGTGCAATGACAAAAGAGACTCATGGAATAATGTACCCAAAATCTTGGGAATGTGCCTTTTCACTTTCTATTGTCATGGCCCTTCTCATATTTCAATGCCAAAAATCGACAAAGAGAGACATTTGAAAATACCAGTTAAGCAAACAACAAGAAGAAACCACAAGTAACTCGCTGATGTATAGTTTGAAAGACATTGAATGTCTCCTTCTAAGTTACCATTCTCTTCATTCCAAATACCCAGTCAGTTTTTAGCCAGGAGAAATATTTCCTTGGCCTCCCTCTGCGACAAAGCAACAGATTTGTTAAAAAGGCTCCTGGTCCTACTCCAGTGAAAGTTTAACAGCAGAACTCCAAGTACAATCTCTCCCACTACGATTCCCTTGGCTGGCACACTACCATCTTTGTCCTGCCTCCTAGGAGGAATCCTTTCCTGAGTTTTTAATTCAGGGGAGATCTTGGCCAATGTCTGCTGAGGTTTCATCACCATAATCTGCCACATCTCCACAGGCAGAACTGCTGAAATGGGTAACAAGTGGTGAGGACTGAATCCAACACCTAGCAGGACACAGAGAGGGAAATTCCACTTTCACCCTCTGCTGTGCACTGGCTGCACAAATACAGAGCTGTAATACCTTCTGCCACACTCATCCATCTCTCCTTGGTAGGAGAGCAGGAATATTAGTGCTCCCCATGTCCTAGATTCCCCACCAGGGATGTGAAACCTGGACTCGAGGCCCCCAACTCCCATAGTCCATTCCTTAGTGACAAATAACCTCGCTGGTGATTTGTGCCTCAGTGAGGAACTTTGAAAACAAGGACTGCTTCTCCTAGTGAGCAGCAGCAGCATCTGTGTGTGCTTGTCACAGAGCTCAGCCTGCAGCCAGGCTGCTCAAGGCCTGCGTTACCCACCTGTGCCCCTCCTGTGAAGTTCAGCCCTCTGCATGTGACAGGAGCACATTTGCAGGCCATGGCTACAATGGGAGTGGTCCTGGCACTCACAGTCACTGCTGATTGCTGTAATTGCAATGTAGTGCCACAGAGTGCTATGGAAATTATATGGATAACAATTACCAAGCAAACAGTGACCTCAGCACTGTCTAGAACTACCTGAAGGGAAGTTCTGGCCAGGTGGGAGTTGGTCTCTTCTCCCAGGCACTCAGCAATAGGACAAGGGGGCACCGGGGGCTCAAGCTCTGCCAGGGGAAATTGAAGTTGGAGAGCAGAAAAAAATTCTTTGCAGAGAGAGTGCTCAGGGATTGGAATGGGCTGCCCAGAATGGGGGTGGATTCCCCATCCCTGAAGGTTTTTCAGCTGAGCTTGGCCGTGGCACTGAGTGCCATGATCTGGTAAAGGGACTGGAGTTGGCGCAAGGGTTGGACTTGATGATCTCAGAGGTCTTTTCCAACCCAATCGATTCTATGATTCTATGATTTGTTTTATTTAATTTCATGGCTTTGCAAAATTTGTCACACAGTTGTTCATAAATTAGGCTTAAAGAGGTTCTATGATGGTAACAAAGTGTTTAGTATAAAAAATTGCAGTGAGTTTCCTCTCATTTTTAAAGTTTGCAATATGAAAAACATCAAGCATGTTTTGGAGGGTGCGTTATATCATTAAATTTAGAGTACAACAACCAAGAAGAGAAATAAGTTTGTATGGAAGGATATAGTTGGATCTTGAGGCACAAGACAGCTGTAATCCTCCCATCAGTGCTAAAGTTCTTTGT
Source organism: Sakesphorus luctuosus (assembly GCA_013396695.1). NCBI lineage: Eukaryota > Metazoa > Chordata > Aves > Passeriformes > Thamnophilidae > Sakesphorus > Sakesphorus luctuosus. The sequence goes on from VWZD01008773.1 coordinate 1,087,380, forward strand.
TCATAGCCACCACTTTGTGCCTTTACCCAGCCCTGACTTACTAAACTAGAACAAATACAGAACTAATATTTTGAATCGATAATATTATTCAGTCAGACACATTCAGTTTTCCAGGAATCAGGATTTATGCATTAGGTCAGTTGTTAAGAGCCTGTTTAGTCCCACTTTAGACACACGGACAGGCATATGTATTGACAAAACAGCTCCCAAAAGTAATAAACATTCATTGTTTAACTGTAGAATCAAATCAGTCATTAAAAAAAGGAGTTTGTGAAAAGCTGGAGACTTTTCTTGTTTATCTTTGCCAAAGGCTCACTCCATTACCCACCAGGATGGGCAGACCTTGCTCTTTCAAACATTGCACACCTCAGCCTGACTCCCTCAACAACACACTGACCTCTCTTTTGAGGAAGAATCCCATTTAAGCACCCAGTCACAAGGAGGTTATTCTTCTGTATTCTCAGGGCTTGCCCTTCCTAGATAAAACCAGTACTGTAAACTCAGCAGGAGATTAAGGCAAAGTTCTCAAAACGAATGGCTCAACTATTGTCCCTCGATAGCTCTCAAATGTGGGACCGAGATAAGGCACCTCTCAGAAATTTTTTTTTCCTGCTTCTTCCTCCCCACTGCCTTTTAGACAAACACTGGGTTCATGCATTCAATGGCCCAGTAACATACAAGTTAAATACAATAGTCAAAAACTGCTGTAGAGCAGCCTCAAAGTCTGGCATCTATTTTCAAAGCTTTGCTTCTGATCACATATTGAAGGTACAAAATTTTAAAACGCTGTTATGGGTTTCCCAGTTACTCTCTCAACTCCTTCTCTCAACCCTGTGATTCCTGCTGTGAAAAACATTTAAAATTTTAGTTAAATTATTATTTTCCCTCTGCAAAGACAGAGAACCTGCTACTAAGACACGCTGAGAAACAGTTGCAGATTTTCTTTTTTTTTTTTTAAACTCTGTGTGTTGTGTATTGTCCGCTGGTAGACAAAGCTCTCCAGTGAAAGGAGTCTTCTGAAATTCCTGGCATCTGTGAGCTCTAACAGGTCTTAATGGCCCTGTCCCTCACCTGGCCCCACTGCCTTGCCCCGGGGCTCCCTTTCCTTCCAGGCTTTCAGCCCCTGCCGAGCTGTCCAGTCGGTGTGTTTGCTGCAGGATCGCCTCCTGCACGGCCCCCGCACCCGCTGGTCGCTGCGGACGTGCTCAGATGTGTGTCACGGATTGTCCCCAGGTCCCGGCTCTGGCCTCAGCCCCTGCTGGACTCTGGTCCCTGCTGCAGCCTTGTCTCCGCTCCTGGCCCTGTCTCCTTTTACCCCTGGCTGGGCACCCTGGATGCCCCTGGACCCGGCTCATGGTTTGCCTTGTCCGGGCTGTCGATGGACCCTGTGCCCAGCTCCCGGCTCTGTGCCCGACTCCAGGCTCTGTGCCCAGCTCCCAGCTCTGTGCCCAGCTCCCAGCTCTGTGCCCGGCTCCCGGCTCTGTGCCCAGCTCCCAGCTCTGTGCCCAGCTCTAGGCTCTGGGACCGGCTCCCGGCTCTGGGACCAGCTCCTGGCTCTGACACCACGGGCAGACCCCGAAGGACGTGCCATGGCCCTCAGCACCAGACTCACCCTCCCTGAAGGGGCAGCAGACCTTGTTGTTCCCTGACATAAAAAATAACCTGTTAATGTACTCTAACAGCACCAATAAGGATTTAGTTCTCAGTTTTTGAGAAAACCAAACCAGAAACTTATGCAAGTTCCTTGGTTTTCCCCTTTAAACAACTGAAGGTGACATCAATTGTTCTGAAGACCTGCTCAATCTCTCCCAGCAAAGTGCCTTCTGTTACAAGTGATTAAGACAGATGAGGTCTCATAAATATAATTTCATATGGTGTGCTGTAATTATCATAAGCCATAAGTTTAACTAATTTATTTGCAAAGAAAGGACACTAGTCAGTCAACTGCCTTGAAGGTTCCATCCATTAATTGTTAAAACTCTTCCAGGCGAAAACAAAGACCTGGAAAGCTTCGAGCCCCTCAAATGTACAAATGCACTGAAACAATCTGTGTAAAACAACCAGGAATTCAGGATGAAATTCTGTAACATGTTGTATGCCTCTTGTTACAAGGGATCCTTCATTTTCTTCTCTGGTCTCACAAGTTGAGAATGGCTGGCAGTCATATCCAGAGGTGACTTGTCTCAGAAAATAAAACTCATTTTAACTCAGGTACACAAATGCCCACCTAAGGAGCTCACTCTACTGAGGTATATAGAAAAGCACTTAAGTTATTAAGGGCAGAAGAGAACTTCCATGCTTGGAAAAGGAGTAAATTTTATCTATTCAAAATATGCCAACAATTACATCTCAGCACAGTGCTTACAGAAGATGTAAATTTGTCCCAATATTTGTTTCTTTTCTTCAAAACAGCACCTTTGCGCTGCACAGAGCACCCTGATGTATGAGGGTTGCATTGCCATACACAACTTGAGGAGACAAATGAGCGTTGGGTCACATTCTCAGTATGCTGTGTTGTATGGGACACAATTTGATCATTTATTAGAAGAATTATTACTTCTGAATTAAGCCCATATATTAGAATATATAATCAATGCACATGTGTTGGCCTGTAGATAAGCTGGTCAGACATTTTGGTGAGCACAGGGGGCAGGTCCCTGCCCGTCAGTGACAACCTAAACTCCACTCCAGTCAGTTGTCTACCCTTTGGCTCCTCACTGTCCAGCTCCAGCGGGAACAGAGTCTTCCCTTAAAAGTCACATCCTGCCCTAGCACACACTGTTGGAAAGTGATTTTAACAGTGTTATTTGTTCATTAATGACCCCTGAGAGCAGAATGTGCTGCTGTGTGACCTCAGTGAGCCACTCACATCCACAGAGCTACACGGACTGTTTGCCAAACACGAAATTGAGTTTTAACGTTGTTTTAAGGACCTATGAGGTTATGCATAATTTCATAAGTTGTCTGTTAAATTGAATTGCTGACTCTAAGCTACTGATATCATTCAATTCTGATCTATTGATCACACAAAAAATGCAGGCTGAAAGTGTGTGCAACACTTGCTATAAATTTCTTTCTACCAGACACAAAATGCACTGTTGGCCAAGGTATGAAAGCAAATGAACACACTTGTTTCAGCCTAAAGATCTCTATGCCTGGTAACTTCAGCCTCCAGGCAAAGACAGTTCTGTATCACAGGAACCCAATTTTATTTTATTTTTCCTTTATTTTATTAGAAAGTACTCCGGAATGTATTTGTATATGTGGCCCCTCGTACCTTTGAATGCTGAATTGTGATGAATTATGTCACACTGATAAACTGTTCCGTTTGCAAGATGCAGCATGGCTTTTACAGACCGATACCAATTTAAATAAAAAAGCACTTATCTTTCAACTTGAAAGAAGAAAACAGAGGTATTCTGAAAGATAATTAGATAACTCCTGTAGTATTTTGCTGTCGTTTTGTCAATGACACATACACGGTAGGGATGACCATACACTCACACTTATAAATACTTTTTACAAAGATTGCCCTTGTATTGTGACCCCAAAATCAAGAATAGTGTTGAGGTGTTCCAGACAAGTAAAGAATTCACTGGGATACAGGAGTGATTAGCAGAACAAACACTTCCATCCTTTCCATGTTCTTCTGCTAAATTTGTTTAAATAAGAAAGAAGGATGGAGCCGCTAAAAACAACTGGAGAAGTCCCCAGCCTCAGCTGGACCCTCCTCCCCCAGTGTCACCCCACTTTGCCCACGCATCAGTAGGTTGTTGTTTGGTCGGTCTTTTGGACTCCACGTTCTCAGTTTACCGTCCCTTATCAGGAAGAGGCACAGGAGTCACAAGCCTGTTCCAAGTCAGTCTGTTCTTCCCCGGAGCAACGGCTGTTTGCAGTTCTAGACAAAAGAACTCATTATCACTCGTTCTGTTTTCACCTCTCTTGAATCTGCCTTAGTGTTCACGCTGAATCTTTAAGGAATCCTGATCTCGTCACTATAAATTTGGACTGTAAAACACCTGCCTTGTGTCTGTCTTGCCTGTTTGCTTCCTATGGTCCTTGGAGCACTTAAATTACGGTTGTGAGCGTGATTATAACAATAAAAAGCATAAAAATAATAAAAGAGATATTTTAATTGCTTATGACAAAGTATTATTCCAACGGACTGAATGAAATGTTACCACCCTATGGCTGTGTCTTACTCCTAAAGACCAGAGCTTGGGTAATGTGGATAGATGCAGATACAGTCTGTAATTATGAGAAGAGCTGTCAATAACACTCCACCACTGTCACTTTTATTACCTGAGTTCCCCTCCCATAACACCACCTCATTTACAGCCATGGGAAGATGCCAAATTGCTTTATTTCCAAAGTCTATGAGCACGTTTCCAAAGAGCCTTTGTGTGCAATATATTCCCCAGTGCTTAGGCTCATTAGTATTGCCTCGGCATGCGTGGATTCACGACCAGCATCCTTATTTCATATTGGAGGCATCCTTTAAAGAAATTGGATGCTGGAGGGCCTATACATCAATGTTATGATGCTGTATTTTTTATGGAATCCGTAAATAAGGTCACCACGATGGGGATATTCCAGATGACAGAATCTCTAATAGTTTTTGAGGAGCAGCCTGTCTCCCTCTGAAATGTCAATTTGCTTTCAACCCATGCCCATTAAAAACTATACTTTGTCTAGCAGGGGCAAAGCACAATTCCAGCAGTTTTCATGGCTCTGGGTAGATCTTGCTGGGGTGATGTATGCAAGACTGGCTGCCCAGAGCTGAAGAAGATGGTAATGAGGCCTCTGGATCATTGCAAATGGCTTTGTTTGACTCTGTATTTTAGGGTCTCCAACATGATGAATTCATAACTGAGGTAGTGTGGCAAGAGAGAATAAACAGCAGCATTGGCCTTGTGAAGCTGGTGCCAAGAATGCCATCTCTGTGGCTACACATGAAAATTTAAACAGCTTAAGCCTCTTTCAAGACTTTGGACCCAATCCTGATTCCCTGACGTGAGCGAATGGAAGGTCAGAGTGTTTCACAATGGAAGGATTTGGAGTTTCTCCTCCCTGCCCTGCCAGCAGCTGATCAGCAGAAAGGGCACTGAGCTCAGGGCAAAGGCACCAATGGGATCCAGGTCAGTGGTGACTGAAAGTCACTGCAACTGGGCAACGGAGAACTGAACTCAGGGGGGGAATCATTCCTGGTGAATGTGTGTCCTCTGTACAGAAATCATCATGTAATGAGAGTGGCAAAACAGGGGAGAAACAAAACTAATTGGGAAAGAATGCAAGGTGGAAAATAGGGAAGCAGATATATAGGGAATCAAATGATGAAGGCAAAACCAGAGAGTGAAGTCCAGCATAATGTATTTGATATATTATATAGCCCAATATATTCATTATAATTCATGACTTAGTAGAGTTCTTGTTCATCTCTAATTCCAGCCTCCAGAGGAAAGCAGCCCAGACATTCAGGCTGATATAATTCTTTGCCTTAGCTAGAATACAGAAAATTAAAAGAGGAAAACTAAATGAACACAAACAAAAGTGAACAGAATTGAAGTGACTAGAAAAAGACCAAATAAATAAAAGGAGATTATTTATAACTAGAGGGACATGGTTTGTCAGTGCATTACACACCTCTTTCTGTCCCATTCTCATAAAGTTCCCTCCCTTCTATCACTGATAGATCCTGTAACTGTCCCCAGAGCACAGGACATGGAAAGAGCAGGCTGACAAAAACGGGTCAGCAATAAACAATAAGGTTTGTGTTTCTGCTGCTGAATTCTCATTGTACTGATCAGTTAGTCCACAGCAACGTGAGAACTGGTTTCTCCCAAGAGACAAATGACCAGCCAGTGGACACCGAATCTTTAAATTACCTTAACCTACTTTTATTTACAATTCCTTTTGACAATTCTCAGTTTTTTCATCCTAGTCCAAAACATCTTCCTCCTTAGAAGTGAAAGTGAATTTAAGTCGTGTTTCTTCCTTTCAAGATTTTATCTCATGGCTCAGGCTCTGCCTGTGAGCCCGCCCCAAACTGTTTATGTTCCTTTTGTCCTGAGCTGCAGCCACATGTTCGGGGACCATTCAGGTGGGGAACCCACCTGCTGGGACTCGGAGCCAGCATGACGGGCATTTCCCTTCCGCCCCAGAGAAGCCACATAATCACTTTGTCACTTCCATGGCACCCATTTTACTGCACAGGACTTTCCCTTTCAGAGCAACCCCCTAATTCCTTAATTGCTGTCTACTGAAGACCACTTGTTTTTGCAGTACTGATTGGCTTTGGAGTTTATAAAACCCCCTGGCAGGGAAAGATTTTTGTATGAAACGGGCAGACTTTGTCTCACAGGACAAATCTCTGCCCTGTATCTTTGGCATCGATATCCCACAGCTGTCCATGCAGCCAGCTGGGTCTGCTGCCACCAGCACCAGCACAGGGATGTGGCAGTCTGAGCTCCTTGGTCAGTGCACTGTGGAGAGAAAGGCCCGGAGAGAACAGCTGGCCCACAAAGAAACTATTAGTGGCATTAGCCGAAATTAGCCACATCAGGGACAGCATTAAATCCCTCCCTATCCAGTGGATTTCAGGACTCCCACTGTGACATGACTATTCACTCATCCCTTGTTCCTAAGGAAGTGTCTCAGGATTTTGTCCATACCTACCATGCACTAATTAACTCCTTTAATCTCAGCCAGTCTGCTCCATCATCTCACAAAACAGTCAGCAACTTCAGGCAGGGTCTGAAGGTATCATCCTTCTGTCACTCTTGCTTGATTATGGCTTCTGGTTTGCCAAAATCAAGGAGTTTCCCTGCATGACTCTTCCCTACCTTATCTTTCCATTGTGTGGGATATAATGAAGCTCACTCCATGCCCGAGACTTGAACTGACCTCCCTGGACACCTCAATGCACACTGTAGTTTGTGTTTACTAGAGGAATATAGGAATTTTTCCTACATAGGATGCAACTTCCTGGGCAGTCAGACAAGTGCCAGGCATTATCTGCCAGTCCCTCCACCTTTCATCATCTCCTGGGAGAGATTAACTGCAGAGACAGTGAGGAAGAATAGTCTGTAACTTGCTAATGCTTTTATTCCTCTGTATCAATAACAAAGGACTGTTGGAAAATACAAGTCTACTCTTGCAAGAGCTTTTGCTGAAGTTAATATTCCCAGGGAAGACAGGAATAATGGAGCAATCTCTTCCAAAGTTGTGGTGCTGAACAGAGTCAAGAGCCCTGAATTCTACTATCAGTTCATCCCACATATTTAGAGTAATTTTATCAAATCAAATCAAATCAAATCAAATCAAATCTGTTCCTCGAGTCTCAGTGTGTGTTGAACAATCCTTCAGCACTTTTTGAAGTTCATGGGCATCTGCAGTTAAGAAGTAACCCAAACATTTCTATTACAAGTTGATTGGCTTGAGGATGTCTTGGTGCCAAACTCCCAAGCTTTATTTTAAACAAAACATTAGGGGAAAAGCTCTTACACAATTATTAAAGTCAAATGGAATTCTTTCAAAAAGCTTCATGTCTGATCGAAATGACTGGGTATTCAGTGTTTTATCTGTAATCCAGTGAAATAAAGTTAGTTTGTATGCCCTTTTTGTGTTTTAATAAAAACATGTTTTAAAATCTTATCCTGATACTCGTTCAGACCCTGTTGGCATTTGGCATTAGATTTCCTAATGTAGTTCTTGGAGCTCTTCCAAAGAAGAAAAGAAGAGGAGAGAGAAGAGGGGAGAGAGAGAAGAAATAAAAAGAGAAATTTTGATTTATGTTATTTTTTTGTTTTAATAACTTCTCTCTAAAATAACACGCAATGAACTACAGGGTTTCAGTGGTCAATGCTGAAATTTTATAAGCAGTTCAAATGGCTGTGGATTCTTCCCATCTGTTATGGGCTGCAACTGAGCAGTAGAAGAGAAAAGTGATATTCGTTTCAAACCAAAAATAAATCATCAAGCCAAGTCTGTGTGTCTAATCCTACCTACTCTGCCCTACCAGCGACCTTCCCATGGGCAGGACAAGTCTTATTCTGTGGGGAATCCATAAAGCCATTCTTCATGCTGGCTCATTGCGGCTCTTTGTGGGGAACAGCAAACCCTCAGATCCCTCACACTGACTCAGACTTGAGTGTTTCAGACTGTGGCAAAGCTAAAGCTTCTCTCCACCAGTCTGGCCAGGCTGCTTTCATATTTAAGATCTCTGAATTTGTCTGCCAGGAGATTATAAGGGCTCAGGAGTTATTAGGAGCTGATGGCTGTCCCTGCAGCACTCATGTAAACAGAGGAGAGAAGAATGGAATGTCACTCCAGACAGGGATGACAAACAGGGAGCTGTCCTTCCACAGGTAAGAGGTCAATGCAAAGATAACTTCTGCCTGTGTTTGTCATCCTCCTCCAGGGCTTAAGCAGGTGCACCTACAGGAGCAGTAAAATCCACTGAGTTCTGTGATGTGGCCCAAGATCAAAGCTGCTTCTCCACACACCTGATTCAGGCCAGACCAGGTTTAACTCCTGAAGTCCGACTCATCCTGCTGCAATCTTTTGCCCCATGACATGCATCACCTGTAATCTTCATTCATACATGAAAACAGTCTGATTAGCTCATGTGTTACTTGCTAGAGAAAGTGGCACCAAACAAACCCAGCAGCTGAAACTGAGTGGTAGAAGAAAACAACATCCTTCTTATTTCAAGAAAATCTCATCAATAGTCCAGAAAAGAGAAGTGAGAAGATGTTCTGCACAGTGGGCCACTACAAGAAAACAAAGTGTTTGTGTTGTATTGCCTTGCTTTAAGACATACATTTTAGAGTGGGAAACAAGTCAAGTCTCTCAAAAACACAACTAAAATAATGGATATACAGAATATCTGAAATAAAACAGACTTAAGGTATCTTTTGTGCCTGAAAAAGTACAGGCCTTTAAAAAAATTCTTTATGTGGCAAGGTCCAAGGGCAGACACGATGTTTGTGTTTGAATCTGGGAAAGGACCGTGGCTTCCCAGAGCCACATCTTAAACAAATGATTTGTCTTTGTGTGCTCCTGAAAATGCTAATTTGCACATACAAATTACTGCTGGGCACCTGTGTCCCTGCGTGGCTGTGGGAGTGAGCTTAGAGACTGCCTTCCCAAAGTTAACTCATGGATCCAAACTTACAAGAAAGTCTCCACACAAAAGCGAAGTTTGTGAATATAAAGAATCCCAATTCCTAATCAGGTTCATTGATGTTCAGTGCTTCTCGTTCCCATGGCAACCAGCACACACAATAAGTGGCGTTTTGTTTAATCAGTCATGAGAAAGAAGTCTGGGCATGGTGAATCAGACACTGAATCAGAAACAGTTCCCTTTACTGCCCTCATCAAAATAACTCCAGTGTAACTATAGGACAATTCAAACCAGCAAGGCAGGATCAGCCCGTGAAATCCAGGTCTCAGTCCTGCTTTCAGACACTCCCCTTGGAAGCTCAGATGAAAGTTGTACTTGTATTTCAAAGGCAGGAGTTCCTGTGGGCCGGGATTAGTTCAAGGTTCAGATTTTATCTCACTCTACTGTAAGTAGCTGGTGTCAACCAGAAGCAGTAGGTGCTCAAGCCAAAAAAACTCAAAATAATTTCAAGCTGACAAGCAAATTGGACAAAACACACGAGAAAACAATTCTTAAGTAGGGAAAATGTCCCAGACTTAATTACGATGGAAATAAAATTTCCTTCCTCCTAGTTCATTCTTTAAGGCATCAATGGCTGGAGTTTGCTTTGCAGTAGAGGAAAAGAAATCTAATTAGTATGTAGTTATAGATTTTTAAATAGAAAAATAAAGAACATGTAAACTAAAAGGCACTGAGGAAAAGGGGGTTTTCTGACATTCTCAGAAAACAAGTATAAAAGTGGCATTCACATGGCTGGCCCTAAACCAGTTGCAGAGTGGAAAACGATTACCTTTGATGCATAAAGATCAAAAAAAACATTTTTTCAGGTAATAAGATCTCTCTCAGATGGATTTCAGCAACATGAACATGTTTTCCATGGCATGGTAATAAAAATAAAGCAATGCAATAAAACTACATCTAGGGTAAGTCAGTCACTCTTGAATTCTTAGTGGAAGGTCAAACAAACTCACAGTTGGTGTTCACAGTTTCTGATGTAGCAGTGATATGTAAAGAAAAATTATAAAAGCAATGTGAGCAATAAGACCTGAAACAGTTTTGTGGCTCTGGGGACATCACAACAAACTTGATCAAGTGGCCTGTGATGTAACCACAACTGTAACAACCTTACTCTGAACACCAGTTTTTAAAGGAGCTTTGGGAATGTGGGTGGAGAAGGAATATAACATCAAATTTTTCTTTTTATCTGTTTTCAGTTCCTGGTCAGGCTATCCCAAGTCCTTTAGTCCCTTCTCCTGCTAATTGTACCATGCCTTTCTCTGCCCCTCCCTCCTGAAGGCACTAAAACCCAGTCTCAGCATTATCACAGCCATTGCTTTCATCACACTTTCACAAGTTGGGTTTTTTCCAAAACAAGCCAAAAACCTCTTTTTTTTTTAAATTGGATATTTGATCCTAGAATTTCCAAGTACTGCTAATTTAAATATATTAGAGAACATCTCAGTGTGAACATTTTATAGACAGATAAGATAAAAACAGAAGACCCCTTGTGAGAGTGGTAGAGGTAGGAACAAGACTGTGATTCTGACAGTGAGAACCTTTTCCACCCATGGAGTAGAATCTTTCATAGTGGTTTGGAACTTCTGGGCTCTTCTGTTTGAGGCAGGACAAGGGGGAGTGAGTGCTGCTGGCTGCTGTGCCAAAGCCAAGGAGAAATATAAGAGCAGAAAAAGTGATCATGGCGATCAAATTCACATTCCTGGGGGATGGCACCTTGGCAATAACAGCACGTGGAACTGCTTTATTTTAATGTATTTGTAATGGGTTGTTTCCAGCAAGATGCCACATGTTTTGAAAGACTCTGCTGGGCCAGACAAAATGCCAAACATTTGCTGTTTTCTGTCTTTTGTTTCAATCCCGCTGTGGCTCCCGTTGGTATCAGCCATGTGAGCACAGGGAAACACCTGTAGGTTACTCATTTCATCTATTCAGTTCAGTTACTGAACAAGTTTCCACTGCAGTCTTTGCTTTTTACCTAATTTTCCATCTGAGCTGGCAGAAGCTCAAGGAGGTCAAATGATTTGCTCGAGGTCACATAATGAGTCAGAATCTTGAGCCCAGACTAAATGCAGGATAGTCTCTGGCTCCAGCACACGGGACTTGTCTGCTCAGTAAACCACACAAGTCCCAGCTGTTTTCCCTTCCCACAGGAGCAGAAAATGAGGAAGTTTGTAGAGACTCTGTCCAAAGCAGAAATTCAGCTGGCAGCAGGCTTTCTATAGTAAATGCTGGATTTGAAGTGGGGTTAAATCAATATCCAGAACTGCCTCCTACCTGGTGCTGTTCATTCCTTACCCCCTTCAAATATCTGTCCCTTTTCTTTCTTGTGGTTAGCCAAGAAATAAGGAGAAGGCTTTTTAAAATCTTTGTTATCACATGTAACCTCTGAGGACAGAAACAAACAAAAAAACCCCAAACATTTAACCACAGAGCCTTTCCTGCAGCCAGAGGAGCTCATGCTCCATTCCTTTGGTACTCAGAGAAGTTGCATCATTACCAGGTAAAATCACAGTGTAGGAGAAGCCTAATCCAGATGGATTACAAGCAAGACTCTCTGTTTCAAATATTCACCCAGATACAAATGAAACTTCATGTCAGAGCTAGAGAGCTCTTTCAGGTTGCTGAGGATTCCTGGAAGGGAAGTCAGCAGTACATACAATTTCTGCTGGAGTAAGGTCAGAGTGTTAGGAATGATCACTGCAGCTTGAAGGTCTCAATTGTTTTAACTTCTTATCTGAGTGAATAAATTTGAGCTTTAACTAGGTAAGGGCTGAAACTCAACTTGTGTGGGAGACCACTGTAATTCCAAAATAAAAGGAAAATACAGGAATCCAGAGCTGCTACTTTATCATCAACACCAGTTCTGCAGCAGGCTAGAGAACTAAGGTATACCTTATGTGATTAATCAATTAGAGTGTTAATTGATATTAAACACTGTTGCTAGTACAAATGCTGGTGAATACCTTTGAAAACATTGTGTTACAACAGAATGGATGAGGGACTCATCCTGCTCTGTTCCTCAGTGGTGCCAGTCCAGGTGAGTGCTGGAGTGCTGCCCTGGTCACAGCTGTGCTGCTGTTCACTGTCTGACAGGGCAGCAGTGCCGGGGTCACAGGGACCTCACACACCTCCCACCCCAGAGCAATCTCTGTGCTGGGATACAACAGTGTGACAGGCTGGACTTGATGACCTCAGATGACCTCTTTGTCTTGATGGTCTTGATGACCTCTTTTCCAACCTAATTGAATCTATGATTCCGTGTTTCCCATAACAGACTCTCACCAAGTCCTGCCCACTAAAAAGAGACCTTTCAACCAGTCCAGCTCTTACCACCTTGGCTCTGTCAGACTCTCCTCTTTGATCCTGATGAGCATTTAGTAAATTCTCCATAAAAATCCATCCAAAGGCAAAGACCTAGGAGCATTTTGGCACACCCCCATAAGCTGGACCGTAGCTAGTCTGAACTCCTCAATCCTATCACCAATGTGATGTTCCTCTTACTAACAAAATCTCACTTGCAGAGAGCAAAGTGGTTGGGCACCACCCTCAGAGAAGATGCACATTCCTGTTGAGGAGGCTCTTTCCACTCACATCCTAAGTCTGGCTCTCTGCACAGTGCTTGGTGTGCAACTCACTCTTGCTCTCTATCAGTTGCAAAACTGCTTCCTGCACACCAGTGGTGCAGAGACTCAAACTGCACCTCTGATGAACAGAGACAGAAAAGCCACAGCTGAAGAGAATGCCCCTAGTGCCCTAAATATAGAGACACAGCCCATGTGATCCTGCTCTTTGTCACCTGCCACCTCGATCATAACAATGCAGCACGTGAGTGTGGAGGTGCCGACCTCAGGAAATGCCAACAATTCAAATTATAGCAACGTGTGATCTCTGAAACACAGACTGTCAAGGATGTGTCACACATGTCCCACCTTGGCATCCTCCAGAACAGTGAATAAAGCTCAAGATCTTTCATTTTACTCATATGGTGCTCCCCAGTTTGCCTGCAAGATGTACACGTGATTCTGCACACCTTTAGGGTGTGGCTGGCAGCTTCATTGCTTGGGAGCTTCAGAACTGGGTGGCAGTGGTGACGCTCCCTCCTCTGTCCCAGAGCAGGGATGGGCTGCACTGCTAACACTGGCTGCAGGATGATTCCCTGGAGAAGGAGAATGTGCTGCCTTCTCCATGCTTCTGTGGCACTTGTCTGACCTTATTTTCCCTAAAACAAAGGAAGATCCCTGTGCATCCCAGTGTGTCCTGCCCCTCTCTTTGTGTTTGTGTGTGGATATATGTGTACATTTGCATGGTAAGCGCCTGGCAGATTAATTCACTGTGTGCTCACTTTCTCCCGAGGAGCACGCCGAGCATCTGGCTCCATGTACAGTGGGAAGGGTCTCCAGGGATGAGCACAATACCTGGGTCTGCCTTGAACAAACCCCCACCACTCCCACTCCTGGAGGATGGTGGCAGGAAGCCTGAATCAATCTCCAACACACCCTCTTTTAGAAGTTACAACATCAAGTTCAACTTCATAATTTCTTGTAGGTTCGCACAAGCACAATAAACTCGTAGGAAAACCGTTGGAATTTAAAAGTTATGAATACAGAAATACAAAACTCAGATGTGAGGCTGAAAATGGCCAGCTCAAATATGCACAAAGCTCTCAATCATGTATTATGAATGTGAAGTAAAAGAAAATGTTAATTTTCTGCTTCCCCTCACGGTCCTCTGCGACCCAGTTATTTCCATTAGTACTGCTCACAGTCCCAGTGCCACATTTGCTTTGACAATCTGAATTTGTCTGGGCTGCAACTCACATCATGTTACCACCTATCCGATAAATTCATTTTTAAAACACACAAGAGAGACAAGTCCACTGATTAGAAGATACTTTCTACTGGCAATGTATATGTCAGATATGAAGAAGGAATACACATTTACCTCAAGCAAAATAGTTGGCCTGTTCACCAAGCACAGGCAGCTCCTTAGCTGTGACCAGAAATCCTAAGTGGACAGGAAAATCACTGAAAATTATTATTACTTTGCTGTAGCTTAAATGGAATTTCAATGCACTTAAGGGCCATTTTACACTGTTAGAGCTCTGCAGATTCCTTAATTGTAAATAAAAGCAACACCTGCATGTTCCAATTGCTTTTTCTTTTTAAATCAGCAATCATTTCTTCCAGGGACCTAATTAATCAAGCAACACAAACCAGACTAATCTGTACTTTCTTTTGCTCCAGAATAAGCCCTCTGCAGATTTAATAAAAGTTATCCTGAATTCATGCTGAATCAGAAAAGGAAGAGCAAGCCAGCTTTGATTGCACCCCATCTGTTCGTGTTCCTGTCTCTCAGGATCTTGTTGCACGTAACATGTTTTGGTTCAGGCCAGGGCTGATGTAACCCTGGGCCACCATGTGACCTTTTGGGAGGAACACTTGCCAGTGTGACTTGGGTGGATCCTGAAGACACAAAACCAAGAAGTCAAATAAGGAGAACTTGGCATGTATGGCAGCTTCAAAATTCTCATGACTTAAGCAAATCTCATGATGCTTTGAAGGCTGACTGGTGGGCAGGGGAGGAGAAGTTTTCCTCGTGGCTGGCAAAGCTGCTGATATTTTAGAAACAAAGCTACTTGGAAAACCTCTAGCACTCCCAACTGAGAGAGAGGCAAAGTGCTTGGCCTTCCAGAACCGCCCGAACAGCTCCAAGGGAACCAACCTTCAGATGACCCCCTGTGGGGACCCTTTCCCTAAAACACCATCTGACCTGGCATTTCTGGGTCTGGGGAGCTCACACTGACCCACCAGAGTCACCCTGACAGAAACCATGAGCTTCCTCTTGGAGTCAGGGCACAGCATCTGCTATACCCTAATAAAATCTCTCTTGGAAGCCCCAGATTTCAGGATCATGGAGATCCAGGGATGTCCTTGCACTCTCCCTTCCTCTTCCAGACAGGAGGGATAATACACACACACAGAGGGACGTCCTTACTTACAGACACAGAGTATGCAATTAAACCCAAATGATTACTATTTTACCCAAAATTTTACACACAGAATGCCTGTAACTTCCATTATCAATGACTTTTTGTATCAGGCTCACAAAATTCAATAAGAGTTCTGCCTGAAAGAAGTTTTCATTTGTCCCCTAAGTGAAATAACGTATTTTTGAGTGGCTGAGTTGCGCATCAAGGAACAAGAATTGTAAATAAGGAAGTACTTTGACTAGTGCAGAAGATTGATACAGCACCTGACAGCTTTCATTACGCAAATCTAATTTATTTCAGCAAACAAGTGGCTGGAATCATGCATCATTTCTGAACGAGCTGACCCTCAGGTTTACATGGTTGGCTGATATGGGTTTGAAAACAGGAAGCTCCAGCTGTAACATGAGTGACCCAGACAGCAAAAAGCTAGACACCAACTAAATTGGAAGGCAGGAAGTCAAAGTTCATGCTCATACCACAAACAATACACAAATAATAAAGTTCCTCTGAGATACGTTTGGCAAAACCAAATGTCATTGTGAGGTATAAAATATAAAAGAACATATAATATAAATGTTCATAGAGAAACTGAGCAAAGAATTGTTGATGAATTCCCAACAGTGTTCCAAAGAGCTGATCCATCTGCATACATTTCCATAAACACTGTATGTCCACTATAAACTGAACACTAACTCTGACAGGATGTCTAACTCCCCGAGGTTCTCTTAACTAGGCCATTCAAAAGCCCTGGGTTTTGATATCTTTATTCTTTGGTTTCCTAAGCCTTGATTTCAGTTCCCCCTCAGCTCCCAGAGTGCTGCTGGAGTCCTGGCTCTTTCTTCTGCTCCCCTCACACTGTACTGTAAAGCACTTTTTGCTTCTCTGGGGACCTGCCTCTCGGCACTCTTGAGTTCTAGAGCCTTCCACGGGCTCACACAAAGCCTTTACAGCCACATCCAGAGACATCTGACATCCTGTTTGCATCAGAGCTCCCCAGCGATTTCCCCAGCAGCCACACTTGGGCTGTGCTGTCACCTCCTGGGTACGGCATCTCTGCACAAGCCCTGAGTGACAAGAGCTGTGCCCAGGGCAGAGCAGGGGCTTCACCTCGGGGGCAGAGCCAGCCCACCCAGAGGGGGTGTCACACCTGGCACGGGCACAGCCCTGCAGGTCAAGAATAACGCTCCCAAAGCAAAGGGAGGCATTTACATCCCAGCAATTTGCATCTGGTTGCCAGAGCCATGATCCAGATCCACACAGATCCCTAAAAGCAGGAGCTGGATTCTGCACCAGAGCTACAGCAGTTACACTCAAATCTTCCTAATGCCACTCTGAAGGAAACAATGGAAGTTTTAAATTTAATTTCACGTACATTTAATTTATCTGGGACTGTAATTCATCCTGAGATTCCTGCCAGTGCAATAAGTCTAATCCCCAGCTATGTGTTCAAGCTTCCTTTTAGGACTCCTCTGCATCCTTGAGTTCTGTAACCAACCTCCCCTTGGTACGATCTGTCCCACAGCCTTGTGCTCAAACACCTGAATGGCAATTTCAGCCTCTGTCTCTCCAAGAACAACCAGCCCTCCCATTATGTCTATAAACTATTTCTGCAGTTTTATCCTGCGTGAAAACAGTTCTCTTGTGCAGAACTCCAGGCTCTGGAGCTGCAGACACAGAAGGTGAACTCTGCATTGTCAAACATCCGCAGAGCTCACAGCTGATCTAACACTTCACCACACAAACAACACTGGTGCTTTCCACAAATCTTGCTCAGAGGGTTTTTTGTCTCAAGTTCCTTTTTAATCTTGTTTGCCTTTTTTGCTTTCCAACTTCTCCTGTTTATTCCCTTGCCTCAAAAAAATATTAGACCCTGTTAAAATAGTGGCAATCAAGTCAAATGTTCATCTCACATGTGCACTAATGAAGCCAAGGGAGCTTCTGCACATCCATTCAGTGTGTCTTGTTGAACTAATTTCTATTTAAACATGTGGGTAAATTCTTCTCAATTGCAACATATGAGAAAAGGAAGACTGAAACAGGAAAGATGGAAATGAAAGACAGGATTTTAAAGACGCTTCCTTTTTGTTGAATACTTCTTTCCACCTTAGGTTTGGCAATTTCTGTGTAGAAAAAGGTTGAAAGCCTAGAAAAATACTGTTAGTTCACCTGGAAGGTACCAATACTGCAAACCACATGAATTCAGCAGCTTTCCCAAAGCTTCATTTCTGTTAATAGTTACTGGTTACACAGAGTTCATTATCACATGCCACCATTATTAGTAACAATTTCATCCACAATAGATGTCAAATCTCCTCAAGGAAACACAAAAACTACAATAAAAATGAGTGAAGTTCCATTTGCCATCAATATTTTTTGATTGCAAAGCAAAGAGGCCCAGAGGCTTCGGGGCTGCACTTTGAAGATAATGCAGCATTTTGCAGTCTGAAAATTCGTATGCTAATCTTGGGCTGCTGCACCCACTCCTCAAAGGCAACTTTACTGCCACTATTTACTATGAATTTTGTTATGACAACACTGAACTGTGTTGTTTGGTGATGCAATAGCATGGAGAGAAACACGAGACAGGAGCAGGAGAGCTGAAAGTGTGGCATAAACTGGTACCTGCACATGGAGTGAAAATACAGATGTGCAAATCTCTGGAAACCAAACACAGCATTCTTAGGGTGGATATTCTAGGACCAGGGATCACTTTAAAGCTACAAGGGCTCAGGCTGAGCTGAAAAGGTGAAACAAATTGAAGATCATATTAAGGCAAATGAATATGCTGGGAAATGTCTCAGTAAATATTCAGTGAAATTTAGTTTATCCCAATTAAATGCCAGCTTTGTATTTTTCAATGAATGTCATTAGTAGAGTTTCTGTGGTTTCTGTAGAACTTTTCTGATATATTTACAGTGCTTTAAACCCTTCTTGTGCACAATTCCTCTTAAGATTAAAAAAGACTGCAGTCTCAGGGGAAAAAATGAAAAGCATTGTCACAGTGGATAAATGGATTTAATGACAGGTTTAGTTTTACTTATGCTTGGTGTTTTTACATTTTGCAACCTAAATTGTGACACAGCTTCAATTTGTTTCCTCACTCAAGTAATTGAAGTTGCAATACTGTTTCCTGAATTTGCAATTTCAATTTGTTCATTCTTCTCCTGAGACTCATCTTTCCTCTTCCTAGCGAAGGTTAAGAGATTCAGTCAAATGTGCCTTATCTGTGTCCCAGATTAGATCAGTGAGAATTAATAGAGAATGTTCTGTGTCTCACCTGGTTTGGCATAAAGGGATTAGAAGTGCTTAGGAAGGGAAAATAATAATTATCCTCCCTGTTTAATTGTGATGATAAGTTACTAACAATCATTTTAGAGAAAAAGAAAAGCTTTTTGCCAGACAGATCAGGAATTCTAATTCTGTTCTATTACTGGCAGCATTTTCTAACCATGATTTTCTAATTCTAGAGATCTGTGTGCATGAAGTGCACAGGATGTGTAAGTCAGAGGTGAGTGTTGTACCAACATTACAGTGCAGGGCCCTGGAGCAGCACTGAGGGGGCTCAGAGCAACAACTCCACATCCAGCTTTTGCTGAAGTATCTCAGTCACTGCAGAGAGTGTTCCACAGGAGCAGAAATGTTTGATTTCCTCTCCCCCAGCAGCAGGATGGCTCAGATGTAAGTCATTGTCACTGTGCAGTTCAGGGCAGGCTGTGCACACACCGAGATACCACATCCAGGCAGTTACATCATCACTGAGTTATCATCCACCCTCCAGCACAGTTTGTTATTTGCCCCTCACATGCTCTGTGTTTACATACACTCACCTCAGACACTGCTGGCTGTCAGCATGTGCAGCAGAGAACTCCCCCAGGCCACTCACAGCCACCACTCCTCAGTGACAAGAACGTTCCACCTGCACCCAGATTTGCCCCTCATCCCCATCCTGGAATCCTTTCTCCCCAGCTCTCACCTCAGTGCTGCTGCAGTGCCGCTCCTGGCACACTGTGCCCTCCCCACGCAGGTCTGTGCTGGCAGGGAACAGCCCCTGCTGAGGTTTGTGAGGAAAATCCCAGGGTTTACCACAAGGCAGCTTGATCTGGACCCAGCATCTCCAAGCCATGGAAACAGGCCAGTCTGTCACTTGGCCAAATGGAGCAATTCAATAAGGAGCAGATGTGCAAACACCTCCCAGTGCCCTCACTGTGTCCTCAGTCTCTCCAAATGCTCTCCATGGACTGGGACCACAGCAGTGCCAGGCAAAGTGCAAATCTGCAGAGCAGAAAAGAGTGGCCAGCTACAGAATTCCCTGCTCAGAACAAGGGGAACAGGTGATTTTACAGGCACTGCACAGCAGCAGTCCAAGTTGTAGGTGTGCATTACATAAAGCCTATTGGAAGTAAAACCTGATGGCATTTTTCATGACTTGTGCAGCTTTGTGTAACTTTCCCCCTTACATGAAATGAATAAATATCCAGGTGCATGTATTCATCCCTGAAATTTTTGATCTCAAACGCTCTGCCTTATTTTATTTCTCTCTATATCCTTCCAGGTAATGAAATTGTGTATAAATTAAAAACTTGTATCTGTTAACTATAGAAAACAGGTCTTGCTTCTGCCGTGAGACCTGAAATGGAACAGACTATCCCTGGGCACGTGCACAGCACAAAGCACAGTCCTCAGCTGGCTTCAGATCCCAGCAAAGACCAGTCAGAAAATAGAAAGTGAGCAGAAATAAGAGGGATTGAGCATTTCACAATGTTTAGACAGCAGAAGCAGTAGGTCATTTTGCTCTGATTTGAGACTGAAATGCTCTCAGCAAACAGAGTTTGGAGCTGCTCTTTTTCAAGGACAGGGAGAAGAGTTTTTATAAGTTATTAAATCAGAAGAGCTGAGCTCCCCAGGCACAGAGAACGAGATCAGGTGTGTCCAACAACTCCTCACATGTGCTGTACCCATCAAAGGCAGAGGAAGCCCAACCTGCCAAGCAAATGTTTTATATTGAGCTGGAGGGTTCCAAATGTCTCACAACAGTGTCAGATAAACAAAGGGAGATGCAAGAGGTGACAGGGAAGCTCTCACACAAGTGTTGCTTCTGTTTCGAAGATGAGTGACAGACAAAGAATTTTGCCCAGTTAACAACAAAAAGAAATCTCAGTAAGCTCCAGCCAGGGAGCTGTTGAAATGTCAGTGCTGTTCAAGGGCTTTGCTAAGATAACTACACAAATGCATTTTGTGTCTAAAGAGGACGAACCCAAATAGCATAAATGATGCTTCCAATTGCAAGTTTTAATGATAAAATCAATACCACAGTAATAATTTTCCAATATTTTCATTAAATTTTAAACTTTAGTGACTACAGAGATTGCCCATTTATCAGTTTAATTTTTTTCTGCTAGAAATACTTGTATCAGATAACTATTGATTGGCCAATTGTAATTCATGTAATGAATGTAACAAATATACATTTATCCTCATGCAAAATTAATATAAAACAAATCTCCCCGGAAGAAGCATGAGATGGCAGAATTAAAAAACAAGAGACAACCAGCAGAATATCCATTTATTTTGCTGTGATGGGTATTGATCTGTGATAGAGCTGAGCAGCTGAAGTGGGGCCCTGTGAAGGTCCCATGGAGGCTGCCAAGGGCCCCCAGGGGCTGTCAGTGCCCCCTGTGCCCTGACAGGAGCTCAGTGGGACCTGCCCCCTGGAATAAAACACAGTGGTGTTCACCTCCAGCAGATTTCCAAGGCAAAGAGGCATCAGCAGAGCACAGACAAGAGCATTAAGAGAATATCTGTTTTGATAGATCTACAGCCTGGAATTGGGAAAGTTGCTACACACATTTCCATGGGGATTTATTTTATTTTTTAAGTAAACATATTAAGGGAGAAGTCAGCCTGGGCAGATGCCTCAGCCCCACCAGAACCTGGGCCTACATTGGAAGCCTGTGAAGGTTGAAGTGAGAGGAATCAAAAAGCTTTTTTGTATATCACTGAATAAATGAACCTGTTTCTTTTGATGGGTATAACAATTTTCCTAATTTTAAAAGTATTCCTAACACTTCCCTAGGATTTTAAGCCAACTCACTCCAATAAAGTTACTGCAAATTTAAAGCCATGTAAGACAGAATTCAGACATCAGTGTCCTTGCTCTGTAAATCAGCAAATTTCCCTCTCTACTAAAAGTGAGATTTCACAGTCAATTTGAGCTGATCTAAGACTGCTCTGCTCCTGAGCAGGGCAATCCAACTTCCTTTTATCTCCAGCTGCCTGTTCCCACCACTTCCCTTGTGTGGGCTCCAGAGATCATCCAGCCAAAGCATAAACAAGATCAGCTCACTGATCCTACTGAAAACTAACACTGAAAACACTTAGTTTGCAGCCAGTTTCCAAACACCCCTTTCTCTGACAATCTGCAGTTAACCCTCACATAAATTGTTTGTGAAGCCTCAGTATTAGACAGAAGGGGAAAAAAAAGTGGACAAACCTGGCAGTCTGTTACAGGCCATTGCAATACTTCAAAAGACCAATTTTCATTCCACTTTAGAAAATGCCTCAGTCCACACAGACCCTCATGGACAAGAAGGAACAGTTAAGAAAGAACAGTTAAAATGAAACGAATTTCAGCAAAACACTCATTTTGCCAAATGTATTTCAAATATACAAAAAGTTCACATGAGAAATATGATCCAATGAAAAACTCATCATTAAAATGTTGACTTCCTCCTTTTAACTTTTTTTAGTATTTTCCTTACCTGATTGTTTTAAATTTTTATGTTTTTTACCTTGTCATTTGAGCTCTTAATTTGTACATTTTTTTATCAGCATTTTTTGCTAACTCTGCTTATAAAGCAATTAGGAAGATCTTCCTTCCCCTGTTCCAGTCTTTCATGTTTTTTAGATTTTATCTGTGCAGTACAGTGATGATAAACATAATGTTCCTTTCTGAGCTGTAATTCTTGCTGCTTCTGTTTTTATCTATGTTCTAATGTGTGTTGTAAGATGAGAAAGTGTATCTTTCATGGCAGCTAAAGATACAGCAATAAAATAATGTGGGAAGAATAGGTTGGTCTAATTAACTCACTTATACCATTATCAAGTGGTTCAATATTTACACTAGACAGGTAATATGGATAACTAACATCATCCTAGTTAAGAATATATTCATTAATAATATCAAAATATTTGGCTGAGTTCTGAATTTTCAAAACCATCACGCTCAGAAGTGTAATAATCACTGCTTTTGGCCCCATTCTGGTGCTTGAAGTTTATAAACACACATTTTCTTAACCTAAACATAGTGCTTGTAGGAATGGTGATCCATCTGATGAGGTCTATATGCAGGTGGAATTTCCCCAAAAGACTTATTAAGAGTTTCCAAGTGTCCACGTGCAGTCAGAAGTAAATTAAGGGCATCTCTGAAGTCTGCTAAAACAGGATTTTTATTGCAGTCCTAATTTTCATGCTGTAGGCACACAAATGAAGACAGGTAAATGTCTTTATTATAAGCCTTGTGACAAACAATCAAACAGTAACATTTGGTAGATACAGACCTAAATGTGATTTGAATTGAGGACTTAAAAGCCTTAGACAATCTGTGCCATTACTAATCTCTGTCACATTTGACTTCTGACTGTGTTATTTTTTGCAGTGTTACTGTGGATTGTTGCCCACGACTTGTATGTGCAGCTCCATCTCTGGGCACTGCTCTGTATTTTCAATACAGGGCCACCCATTCACACACTAAAACATCCCCCAGTAGGTGCAGATTATGGAGGTTCTACAGAAGGTGGTTCACCATCAGTAGGAGCTCCATGTCTGGACTGTATTTAAACACCAGGGTTTGCAGGGTGCCCTCCCAAATCAACAGCTGGGGCAAAAAAGATGACTTTCTTAAGAATGGGCAACATTCATCTGCACAGAAACAGGGTAAATTATTAAAAATGGGATGAACCTCCTTTTAGGTTGATTATGGCCAGACAGGGGTTCTCAGAGATCACTCAGTGACTCAGTAAACTCACTAAAAGTGACAAGATGCTAAAACACTAATGGTTTATATTCTGACCTTTTCTACTCTTTATCTTTTTGTCTGCTTTTTTAATCATGTAACCTCTTAGGGAAGGAAATATTGCCTTCTTTTATGTTGGGAAATTGCCCAGAACGTTGCAGACACTACCCAAACAAGGAGTAACTATAATAATAACAAAAAGAGGAGGAGGAGGTTTACTTGACCCCACAGCAGTGCCTTAAAGACTCCTGTCAGACTGGGGAGTTGTAGCCTGGCTTACTGCTTCAGCAAAACTGCCTGTGGTTAATGGCACCAATTTAATTAATGCCATCAAAATGTGCAGCAGGAAAAGGTGCATTGCTGTGCAGCCACGGGGTAACTGGGCTTGGGTTTGGAGCGTCAGGGATCACAGTGAATATGGCCTTCAGGAACACACAGATACACACCTGTTGTGTTGTCCTGGGATGGAGCTGAGGAGATCTCAGTGTCTTGTCAGCTCTGCTCCTGCCTTCATAATCCTCACTATAGCCCTGGTGGATCAATCTCTGTGCCCCCATCTCACCATCTGTAAAACATGGAGAATGGTTTTGTTGTTGGAGCTTTTGGACACGTACAAATAAAACACTGCATAGGAGTTCAATACCATTAACAGACTTCTACTCCACTGAATAAGGTCTCAGAGCAAAACCTTTCCCTGTGATATTTTTCTCTGCACATTTTAAGCAGTGTGTGATAAAAAGGCCAATGTAATGAAATAAACTCTGCAAATACCTCATTTCCCCTAGATTTAATTATGATGAATCTTCTTTACTGTGATAACATTTTTTAACCTTCATAATTTTACAAAGTGCTCGTACCAGATTCTGTTAGTCCCTCATATTTCATGACATGTAGCCCCGTTTATCTCCCATCTATGAAATACGGCACGAGCATGACATTTCAATTTTATAAACTTGCAGCACCACACCAGGAATGCTGCCTTCCTGTATCATTAATACCAACATTATGATTCAGACCCATGGCTTCTAAATATTTCTTTTAGGCTA
Organism: Sakesphorus luctuosus; assembly: GCA_013396695.1. Taxonomy (NCBI): domain Eukaryota; kingdom Metazoa; phylum Chordata; class Aves; order Passeriformes; family Thamnophilidae; genus Sakesphorus; species Sakesphorus luctuosus. Next base: position 1,111,607 of record VWZD01008773.1, read on the forward strand.
ATTTATTGCAGCAATAAACCAATTTCTTTGCTTCCTTCTACACTTTTATATCTCAGTGTAAAGGTTTGAAAAGCGTATCAAAGCCTCAGCTATCCTTAACATTCTTTGAATATTTCCATGGCCTTGTGGCTGTGATTTTGCCATCAGCTTTGTGACTCCTGGTGGGGCAGCTCCATGAGGTTTGTTTAACTTTTATTGATCCTTAAGGGTGTTTGGTATATTAGAGAGTAAAATGTTGGTTTGTATAGTTGTCATAATCACTTTTCCTTAATTAAGAGTGGTCTTGCTCTATGTCTCACCTCCTGCTACCCACACAACTTTTCCAGGGGAAATTGTCTTTGGAGTTCCATACGTAGGTGTGGGTTTAGTTCAGGTCCTGGGAAAAAGAGATCTGACTCCACATGACTGTTTCTTCCACGACCCAGCTTTCAGTTTCATTCCTGATTCTGGACAGCAACAAAGCCTTTAAAATTCACATGAACTGAGAGAAACTTCATGTGTTGTATTTGACAGTTTTCTCACTGACGAAAGCCAAAATGTCAAGGATGTCTCAGATGCCACATCACTAATATTAACAAGGGCCCATATGCAGAAATTTTGAGAGTAAGTTTCTTACATCAAATCAAAACCACTCAAAACTCCTCCACTTGGTGCTGCTTCAGACTGTGATATGCATGGATTTGAGCTTTTGAAATAGCACTTTTTGTTACAGATTGTGACCTTATAAGACAATCGAGTCTAGCAGCAATAATAAGAATCATTCTGAAGACTTTAGTTAAGAAAATGTACTTGAATCCAGAATTACTGTCTTTGTATTGAGCATGTTTGGTGGCAATTGTCTTAGTAAAGTTATCAAAAGGGGCTTAAAATGGAAGAAATGAGTGAAGTTTTATTCCCCAGAAGACTCTTTAAATAGAAGGCTTGGTTCAGTGGAAGTTGGTTAATGACTGCAAAAAATACCTTTTGAGAAAATTCTGGGTCCATAATGGAATAACGTGGCAAGATCCTGAGAAATTTAACCTATGGAAAACTCGAATAAAGCCCAATGGATAGATCCAGATTTCTCCCTCCAGTGGCACAGAAAACAAGGAAAAGCTACTTTAGCTTTAGTTCAGGAGGCATCCCAAGGGCACTGGTGCCTCTTCTCTACCATTTAGCCATAGGATTGTTGTTCTGTCTGACAAACATTTCAAGACATGTTGTACCCATGACTGGTAAGATGAGAAATAAACGTGTTTTGTGTGCAGTGTCCAGGCTCTTTGGCTTCCAGGGAATTTTGCTGCATTTCCTGGGAGCCTGTTTGGCTCAGCAATGCAAGGACTGGGTGTAGTTGTGCATCCATGGGCACAATCCCAGTCTCTCCTTGAGAAATGTTCTAGGGAATGCCCTGGCAAAGACACTGCAGGACGAGTTTAAGAATTAAGTTTTTAAAATGCAGACTAAGAGCTGGAGAAAGGTTTCCACCTGAGGTATCCTCTAGAACTGCAAAACCTGTTAAAGGATGTTGATAAACACAACACAATGCAAATACAAGTAATGCACTTCTATAAAGGCAAAGCTACAAGTATAAAAGCACATTCCCTTCAGAACCAGTAGCTGCAATTCCTGGGATTTCAGAGCCTCCCTTGGCACACTCTCTTTGGGCACAGTCATGCAAACAAGACTGCACCTCTTTGCAATGTCTTAATATTTAAGGCACTGCAAACAACCAAATTAAATACATTTGCATCAAAAATAAGTTAAAAACAATTCTAAGTCTGTATATCCAACCACTCAAAAATTACAAAATACCAGAAAATGGGAGATATGTAGAAAATAAAGATTGCTCCTCATGCTGGATTTGTTTCTAATCCCATCTATTGTACGCTGCTCCCACTCATAAAAAGAAATAAATGCATAATTTATGGGAGCATCTATAACCTTAAGGTCATCTTCCAGAAATGCCATTATGTGGAACCTTGTACAGATGCTGCCAGCTCTGCTGTGCTCCGTCCTGGCATTCCAGCCTGCCTTCTGCAACAAGTCACAGTAACAAGATTTTGAAGTTTAAATCTCTTTAAAGGAGAAAAGCTGCTTTTTCATCCCTTTCTCCAAGCGTACAATATAATTGGCAGAGTATCAGGAATAATAAGACAACTGGTTGATGCAAACCCCAGGAGGAACAGAGCAGCTTTTGTTCTGAGCTCTCATCAAAATCTTGGAAGTCTTGCAATAGGAAATGTTGCTGGAATGTGGGTTCTTATTCAGAGCCCTGACAGGTCAGGCCTGCAAGGTCTGAAATCCCTTACCTGCTGCAACAATTACTGCACACACCCCCTATGCTGAAACCAGTTACAGGTAACTATTTAAAATTATCTTGATACAAAAGCAATACCTTTAATTATCTATTAATGCATCAAGAGGAAAAAAGAAGCCTGTGGAGCTGTAGTTGCATACTTTGCTGTGCAAATGCTCTCAGCAGATCTGAGTGTGCATTGTCATGTAACTCAAGCTCTCTAGATGTGAGTTACTTCCTCCTAATCCTTGTAGTGGCTCTGAGGAGAGCACCATAAAAGCCACTTGAGCTGCCCTGCTCTTGTTCTCCCTGAATCCGCTCACACACGATGCCAAGATTTCTGGGGATGCCCCTCACGGACGTTGCACAGTGAGAAGACTGAGCTGGATGTGTTCCCCCAAGGAAGCAGATTGCTCTTTACTAGATGCCTCTTAGGCATTTTTAAAACAGAGGTTAAAAAGCACAGCTTTTTGGAAGGAGAAAATATTATTTTAACAAAAATTTTTCTGACAGAGAATTGATTGTATTATATTTATTTCTACTACTGTTCATGAGGGGCAACCCCCCAACCTTTAATATAAATTACAGCAAGAATTACTCAGCTCAAAGGAAAAGTTCAAATCAGTTTTCATTTACGGTTGAAACCAAGCACAGAAAAGCCTTGAGGTAAGAACCAGGAAAGCACTGGTGTGCAGGAAGTTTCAGATCAATTGATGCCACCAACTGCCTTTTGGCTCTGTCAGTGAGCAGAAGAGGCTGCCCAGGAACCACAGAGCCTGGTGCAACTTGTGGGCAGGCTTGATGGTGTTTTCTCCTCTCCTCTGACACTACATTAAGGCTTTATTTTTAAAGGTGAGCAGGGACTGTGGGTCTGCAATTGTTTCGGGAAGGGAAGTAGAACCTGCTCACAGCAGCTTTCTTTCCCTTTCACATCTCTGCTCTCGGGAATGCAACAGACCTCCTTTTAGGAAGACAATACATTAAAGTTTTGTTAAAATCAGAGTTCCTGGTTTGTATGTTTATAAATTCCAATGCATCAACTATATTACTGTAAGATGTTGCTCATCTTTTTCACGTTTTAACTTTGCTCTCTCATTTTTAATGTGAGTTATAACCTCTTAAGTTAGAGCTGTAATATCTGAGCCATCCCTCCTGGGGTTCATTTGCCGTGTTGGATTTGCAGAGTGTTCCTACAACAGTCACTGGCCACGTGTGTGGTGAGTTCTTCCCAACAGCGCAACAGAAGGTGCTCCAGGTGTTCCTACAGACCTCCGAGGGACACCAACGTGGGGGCATCACAAACAAAAGGAGGTCTCAGTTATACAGAGAAATTCATTTGACAGTAAAGGTGTGTTCAGTAATTACTGGATGTTCATAAAAACATGTTGGTACAACGAGCAGCTCCTTCTGCTTTCAGAATGAAAGGGCATGTTGGAGGGGATTTTTCGGGATGGAGGGCTGAGGGGAGGGGCAGGGGCAGTGGTTGCTGCTTTACAGAGAAATCATGGCAACTATAGCAATACGAAAAGGAAAACTACTCAAAAACTCCATTTCACTTTCTATTCACCCACCCTTGTATCTCCAGCACCGAGTCACTGATTTCAGCTTCGCTGTCATTTCACAAGCACCGCAGTGATGCCAAGGGGTGTAACCAAGAGCCTTCAGCTAAACTCGGAGAGAGGAACATTGTACAACTAAAAGTCAGTTAAACAGTTCCCCAAATTAGCTGGTGCCCAAGGCTATAAAAAGTCCTGACTTGGCCAGCGAGCTTCCAAGCCTGCATCCTGCCTATCTTCCTGCCGCAGGGAGCCTTTGTATAAGGCTCATTGTTACACAAAGCAGCTACTTCAGCAAAGGAGTCACGGCAGGAATTTAAACCTTATTTGAGGGGATTATCAGAAGTCGTTCTTTTGACGTTTCTCAATTTTCAGGGTTTAAGAGAAGACACACTAACCCATGGGCCAGTTCATTGAAATACATTCTGAATTCATTGCTTGGCACATCAAACCCTGCTCTGTTTGTTGGTCCTCATTATTTTTTAATTCATTTATACTTTTGAGGCAATGTCCATGTTTCTGTTTAATGAGAAACCTCAGAATTTTTCCCTAAGCAGCTGAAACTCCCTTTGCGGACAATAGGTGGGCACCAGTAACTCCCAAGCCCTTCAGTTTGGATGTATACAGGAAAAAAAAGGGGGGGATTCTGCCTAAGTTACAAATTTATTCCCTCCTAATCTGAGAACTTATTCCAGGCAAACACTTCTTCTAACCTCAGACACAGATATTTCTATTTGGATTGCAAATTCTATACTAAAACCATAATAAAAACTTAAGTAAAAGGTGTGTGTGTGTGTCCTGTCAATGAATTCATGGTTAGTAAAACCTTTTCCACCTTAATCAGAACCATTTTCCACCAATTCATTGGAACTTTACTATAGAATTTCATAGACTAAGTTGGATCTGAGGAGTCCAATTTCTGGTGTCTACGTGTACACTCAGTGTTCACAAACACATTTCATGAAATCTTCAAACCAGTGCCAACCCCTGGAAGTCCATCATCCTCTGCATGCTCAGTCCTCCCCATTCCTCTCACTGGGGCACTCAGTTTGGTTAAATTATTTGTTCTCCATGCCCAAAACTCTCCCTCAGTGTCGTTTAAATGAGGGACCATTTCATGCTGTGTGATCTCAACTTCCCTTGATGACAGCTCTATCCTACTGGAACCATGAAACTGTCAACATCAAGAGCAAAATTTAGGTGTGCAGAAGACAAAAATGGCTCAGCATCTATCCCACAAACTCTTCCAATGGAGGTCAGCAACCTCAGCATCCATGGGGAAAACTGCAAAGCTCAATCTTTCCAGCAAACAGCCCCAAATATGGCTAAAAGTTCCTTGCTAGCTGGAAGTAAAAGAAAAATATTTTGTACACATTGCAGTTTCAGAAGATGAGTGGATAGTACCAGACAGACATGGAATAAGACAACAGATCACCTTGATTTAGCAGAGGTGAAGGGAGTGCATGGTCAGCCTTTGGGGAGTGATGCCTCGTAGCGAAATGAGGTGGCAGAAGGTGACTTTGCAACTGTGACAGAAGGTCAGGCAGGCCACACAAGTAGCTGCTCCTCTTCTTAGGCACCGTATTGTCTCCATCAGTGTAAGGTAATTTGAGGCCACCTTTATCAACAGATCAAACCCCAAGTTGGTTGTTGAGGGGTTTTGGAGTTTTTTATTGTTTCTCTGAAACCCAGCAACCTGCCTTTAGAAACATTACCTTCTCATGCATATCTCCTAACCCAAGGCATGAGATGATGTAGTATCCAAGGTTTCCTTGGAGCCAAGTACACCCCCTGTTCCCTCCTTTCGAGAAGCATTAAGTGCTGCAGTGGAGGGAAATGGTCTGCCTGGAGTCATCCAGCACATGAAAAGTGGAGCCATTACCAAAGCCCCGGAGCCTCAGCTGACAGGCTCTGTGTAACAGGGATTGCAGTGCAGTTGCTCTATGGGTGAATTAAAATGTTGTGCTTCATGGCAATAGAAATATTAGAATTCCTACACCACATTAGGCCCTAGCACATATTATCTTCATTTGTCAGTGGCCAGCAGGAGGAAACACAACCCCCCCTCACCCCAGCTGACAAATGCTTTGCTTTTTCCCCTCACGCCACCCATCATATTTTCCATAGATCTCTCAAAATGCATTTTCACATTACTTGTAAGAAGATCTAATGGCTTGTCCCACTAATGTCAGTCTTGATCCTGGCAATGTAATCCCACCTCTTCCCTTGTGTGGGCTCCAATTCCACAATGAAGAAACTTACGGAGCTAAAATGCCAGAGATTAATCCTACCAGGAAGAGCAAAGGGAGCAGCCATCTCTCCCTTTCCTGCCTCAAACTAATGACTGTGTGAGCAGATACTACTGACTGCAACAGCTCTGGATACAGCCAGTATTCCAAGAGGCATCTCCTCCTTCCTGGAATGCCGGTGCCCCCAGCCCGGAGCTCCTCAGGCCATGGAGCACCCAGAGCACGGGGCAGTGACCTGCCCTGCCCTGTCCTCAGCCACACCAGCTGTGGCTGCCTCAGCCAGAGCAGCAAGAGGTCACTGCTATACTGAGCTCACTGACTGGCCCCTTATTTTAGTCTTGTAAAGTTGGAAGACAATAAGCTCCTCCTCTGTTTTCTCTGGGCCATTCATTATTTTATAATTTAGCCCCCTGTTATTCATGTTTGTTCAGGACCCAGCAGTGTCAGCCTCTTTGGCCAGGCCCTTGCCCTGAACACTCTCATCACTCACTCCTGGGTTTCTCTCCTGACAGGGACAACCAAAGAAACATTTTACTGTTTTCAAAATGCACTGCATTTACTGGTAGCATTTTCACTCATTTTCATAAATGCAAATCTGCCCTCCAAGAGTTTGAGTCTGTATTACTTTCCTGGTCATGAGTTAATTTATTTTCATGTAAAATTGACACAAAACATAACTATTCTTAGAAAATATTATTTTACATCCATTCCTTACTGATATAAATGTCAGTGTCAAGTAAACTGTAAAAGAAGATCCAACCTAGAAAAATAGAGGCATATTAATTAAAACATCCTGTCTGCCCCTTACTAAATTATACATTTCTAAATCTTTCAGAGCCATGTCTTTTCAAGTAACTCAAGGGATTTGCAGTTGCCTACCCAGCTTTTCATTTCTAGGTCACTTGTTAAATCTACCCCAGGTCAGCAGTGACTGAGAATTATTGCAGTCTGGCAGCTGGTTTGTAGTCCACATAAAATGAATTAGGGGTGTCATTCCACTTCTAATGGACAAGTGGCCCCATCTTACACTTCGACCTGAGTGACACCCCATTGACTGTGCAGGGGGAGAACTAAATAAACCCTTTTTATTCTGTAGGTAGGTCCTCATGGTTGGGAATGAGCCTGGTGGGATTCTCAGGGCTATTCCAGCACTACTCTACAAAAAATAGAGCCCTCCATCCATGGGACTCCTGCAATCAGAACAGATGAAACACTGTTTGTGAGCTGCTGTTGTGGTATTTCAGTCCTCAGAGGATTCTTGTCAAGTGGCTCAGTGGGTGACACACTACAGGCTGCCCACTGTAACAGCTGGAAGGAGAGCTGTCCCCTCCGCACCATCTCCCAGTTCCAAGGGCAGAGACTGTGACTGTGTGTTCTTCCACAGGCATCCAGGAAGCCAGAGGAATAACCCACAAATGTTTCCTGTGTAGTGGTAGCAGAAAGAAAATTGCTCTTTGATAGAAATAAAAATGCATTTTAAATTATTTAATAATAACATAGTTGACAAACAGATAAAGAGAGTTGTTATTTAACAGCAAGAGATGAAAATTATAAAATCATCCATAATTGACTTCCACTCATTGTATTCTACTTGCACTGGGAATAAAACAGGTTTCCTTGTCTTGGCAACTCCCAGCCTCACACTTTCACAAGCGTTGCACTCCTATCTTTTTAGAGCACATGCAAGGCACCAACAGGTATTGTTAAAGAACTTTGTGTCTGCCTATTTGTATTTAAAATATTTCTTACAGAAATAAAGTGTAAGTCAGTCCATTCTTTTGTCTAGATTTTCTTCTCTTTTTTCCTTGGATGATAAATAAGTCTCTGTGAATCTGGTACTATCCCTGTCTGCAGTGAGCTAGGACAAATTTCCCCTAAGGCCCCCATTTTCCTCTCCATTTTCATTTGTCATTCTGCTCAGCCTGCAGCAATTCAAACAGACCTGCTCCTTGCCTGAGAAATCTTCACCTCTTCCTGTGCACCAGGATAAGGTTGCTCTTCTGTGGTTATGTGACAACTGAAAATAAAAGAGAGGGACTATCAACTTCATCTGTCACCACCTTTTCATGTTCTTGTCCCTCAATGACCCCACTGTCTCTGTTCCTATTTATTTGCTTCTTCTAAACTTATTGTTCATCTTTCCCCCTCTGCTGCTCCTCACTCTCCTCACTGTTTAACCTCCCTCTTCCCAAGGCAGCCCTCATTCCACAATGAAGAGCTGTGACCTTGAAGGTGATTTCTCCTCCTCGGGAACAGCAGGATCCAGGTTGTGCTTGGCTCCACACTCCTCTCATAATTGACCACATTACTCTTCCAAAAAGCCAGATGTATTAGTTAGTCTGGCTCCTAGGGAGGTTACATCTCTGTTTCCAGCACTCGCAAGTAAATAACCGACCTGATATCCTCCTCCTGTTATTTGATGTGCAATATTGTCTGTTGGACAAGCTGTGCTGGGATGGTTGTACATGTACAGGCATTGTATATACAGTCTTATTTTTGCATGTTTCCCTTTTGTCCCTTACCATGAAGTTTACTGTCTTTTGAGTTCTATTCTGTGGTCACAAGTTATCTCTCTGAGATGGAATTTACCTTCATGGGAAGTGGTTTCTGTGTCATGAATATTACAAAGAATCACAGGCAGATTTGCCAGTGGTTTGTTACCCAGAACTGAGAGCCTTTCCAGGGACTTCACAACAAACAAAGGGCATGAGGCCAGTTAAACACTCACTGCCATTTCTTGTCCTGCTCTGCCTGAATGGGGGGTAAGAAACTGCACAAGTCTTGCTCTGCCATCAACCAGGCATTATGCAGAGGGAGAGACAACCTGTGTTTTTTATTGTATTACTTCTATTTCATTGTGTCCATCCAATTATAAGAACAAACATAAACACACATTCAAATTCCACTGAGCATTTAATATGAAAAGACATATTCTGGTAACACCCAAATTAACAAACCCAGCTTTCCAATGTTCTTGTGATTTTGGATGTATTCCCCAATATCTAACACAATGCACCCGAAGTATTTGCTGTCTGAAGTGCAGCCTTTCCCTCAAAGGGGGCACTAATTTAAAAGTCTAAGAACACAATGAGATTTGCTTTTACCGTGCCAGGCACTGACCTCCTCCTGACCCCCAGATTCTGGCTCTATGTGTTTACATTTTGCTTTTACTTGCCCCTTCTTGCCTTTGATTGCTCCTTTCCTAGAGGAAATCACCTTCCACTGGCAATAAGGCAGATGATGAAAAGCCTCCTCTGTCTTTTGTTCATAAGATTTGAATTGTTTGAGTTTGGCTTCTATTCCAAGACTAACACTGGTTATGACTGGCCATATCTTCTCTACAATAGTGGTTCCTACACAATCACTCAGAAACCACTGAATTAATGATTTTGATTGAGTTTTTGAGATAAGCAGCAGTACAGTACATGGCTGATTTTATATGCTACTCTAAGATCCATATTTTCAAGGCAGAAACACTTACACTTGACTAGAGCAGTACAGTTACTGTATTGGTGAACAGAGATTTGCTCACCAGCTCTGGCACAGGTTGGACACTAAAATCTGGCATTTGTGGCTGAAAATTTCTTTTCTCTTAGATCAAGATCAGGATTTTACGAACTATTCAATACTACTTCATCTTTAGGCACCAGAAGGGTAATTTCTCAGCAGTTATTTCCATCTCACATAAAGCTGATCTTGTTACCTGAATTGTTCCCGAAACCCTAAAGGAAGAGACATAAACTCTTTTGAATGTAACAAAAATACATAGTATAGAAGTTACACAAATTCTTAGATTCTGTGATCATCAGATATGTGATATTTTAACTTCCACAGACATTGCAGCTCTCAAAGGAACAGAATTTCAGATCAGAATCTGAGATAATGGCACTGAACCAGGGTCAACAATCACACAAATCTGTCAAAGCAGACAAATGGTTAAAATCCTTTTTCATTGGGAGACTGTTCCTAAAACTTGTTCCTCTGACAGTTAACAGCCTTTTCATACTTTTACAGTGTGTATTCACCCTGATATTACGCCCAGTCATTTCCTTGCCAATACTGGTCCCAGCATTTCTTTCTTTTCCAGGTGGCTCCTGTCCTGCTTCCTTGTGCCTTTTCCCGCATTGTTGTTGTTAACCAGGGAAAAGAAGCTCTTCAGTGTCTTCACCCGGGGCAGCTCTCTGTTCTACACTTCACCCCAATCATCCTTCTGTGCACCCTTGCCATTTGAATTCATTTTTCTTGTTAAGAATTGTAAAAAAACATTTCAGAAGACACCTTTCCAGTGCTGTTTGGCAGCAACAGCACTTTGTCTCTTCAATACTTTTCTCTCCTTTCAGTAACACCCTACTCGATGCATCCAATAAGCAAAGACATCTCCTCCTCAGCTGTATGCAAGAAATTCAGACTCACCCTGCAAATGGCTCACATGTTTGTGTTTCCTCACTTCTGGCTGAGGGTATCCCAATTTCAACAGTGACACCTCATTTTCCACTGGTCAGTGTCAGTAGTTTATCATTTTTTGTCCCAAAGCTCATGCAAACTGTGAAGTGTAAGTGTTTCCACTGAGAAGGGCTCACCTGACGGCCTCCCTGCAGCCTCCTGATTCCCTTTCAGTGTCAGCACTGTTATTTTCCTTTATAAATGTCCTTGTTCACATTAGATGCATGCTATTAATTCTCACAGAGTCTAGCTTAATGAACTAAGCCAATCAGCTCTTAAAGAGCATCATATGAAATGCTTTACTAAAGTCCAGACAAACAGACCCTACTGTGTTTCATTTGCCTAGAAAATCAATTATCAATGAAAGCCAATATGTAGTCCTCCAACAACATACACCTTCATAAATGCAACTTTTTGCTCTATTTTCCATTTATTTCAAATATTCTTGCCCCCAGAGGTTGTTCTAAAGCTTGGCATGACAATGAGACAACTAAAACAGCAACCCATGTTACTCTTCTCAGATGTAGGCCCTGCATTTGCCATTCAACAATCACATGACTTTGTCCTGGTTTTGACAGACTTTTTAAAAACTAAGTGTTTTGAGGCTTAACACAGTCCTTTCAGTATTTGATGGGGCTGATATGGTTCTTCTGATCTTCTTGAGCTTTGCCTCCACATCCAGCTGAGCGGTTTCCATTTCTATATTCTCATTCATTCTCATTCATGTGGGGTACCTTCCTTCCTCTTGGTCCGCTTTATTCAACACCTCCAATGTTGTTGAAAGGTGAGAACAATCTATAACTGGTTCCTCCCCTCAGATGAGCTACACCACTCCTTCAGCTGGGCTTAGATCCTTTGTAGATCTGTATCAAAGCAGCAGAGGAGGGTTCACAGGCAACTTCATGGAAAATAAATATTCCACTTTTCACTAAACTCTGACTTGACAGATACATGTTGGAAACAGACCAAGTCTTTCTTAATTCTTAAGTGCATTTTGACAGATTCCAGAAATGGAATAATCTCTTTCCAAATGCAGTGAAATGTCAGATATTTGGCATTGAATGTGATGCCAGACTGAAGTGGTTTCTTAGTTTGGTTTCAGTTTTAAACCACACAACAATCAATCCTTTCCCAAAAGACTTTATTTTGGTGGAATAAATGTTATCAAGCAACTTTGCTTTAACATCTTCTTTGCTTAGAAGAGAAGAGGGAATAAAAAAACACAGCCTTCAAACCACAGAGCAACCGTTGAAAACTTGAAACCACAGTACCCAAGAGAAGATTGAGCCTATGATTACCTAACACAAAGTGTGGTTTAAACTGGGCATCATACCAAGTTCTTCACAGAAACCTACGGGGAAAATGGAGTGTAAGTATCCATGGTTACAGTGACCCCTGCTTGGCACACGGAGAGATCTTTCTAGAAAAAGACAGGTAGAAACATTTATCAGGGTCCTCAGAAGCAGCAAGGCTTCTTCCTGTTTTTATACGTTAAAGAAAAAAAAAAAAGATAGAATATAATGTGGTACAGACTGTCCTGAACACAGACTGTAACCTAGGAGTATTTTTAGAATTCCCCTCTTGTCTGTTTTTCATAGTATTCACTCCCTACTGAAAAATAACCTCAAAATTATTGAACCGTCTACTTAAAATAATGGAAAATTTCTAGAATAGAAAATTAATTTATAAAGTGAATATTTAATGGATAAAATCTTCCTTCCCATGTTCATTTGCACTGAACTTACAAATGAAGGAACAGGATTGTAGAACTCCAGTTTTAAATGGAAAAAGTTGGAAGTGTAAACTAAGCAACACTGGAACCATCATGGCTAAATGTTGGAGCTCCTCCACTGCCTGCACCGTGGCCAGGTGGGCCCTGGGGGAGTGTCACACCTGAACACACCTTGCTTGGCTGGTGCTGTTTCTCCCTTCTGCACTGACACTCACCTGTTCTCTGTTTGTGTGTTTGGGGAAGGGTTTGTTAAACACATGCTGGGGCACAACCAGGTACAGCGAAGCGTGAACAGCCCTGCACATGTGACCAAGTGTATTCATGACAGCTCATTTTCTAGATGCTTCTCTGCTGTGTGCACTAATCTGGAGAGACTGAAAAAACAGAGCTGAACTGAGTTCAGATGGTAAATTCTGCTCTCCCTGGTGGGGAGGAACAGAGCTATTTCACCTTCAGGGGCATTAACAAACCAAAGGCAAGCTCTCCTGCTTGTGCAAGAGGAGAAAGCAGGAAGAAATTTGTAATGCCCTTTATTTTCCAGGATGCTCTTCCTCTGTTCTTTATGCTCCTCCAGGATTCTGCCTCACCTTCTCTTGCAGAGGTGAGGGCTCCACAGTTCCTCATCTCAGACTGTTGCATGGATCTGACCTGGATCAGGCACCAATGTGCTACCACTTTCCTGTCACACCAGGCAGAGCACATGCCATGCTCTCTGGGGAGACCTTGATCCAGCCATTATGGGAATCATGTGGATGATGTCTGGTTCAGCATAAAGTTTGCCCAAAGTTGCCTCTTCAACTTCCAAAAAATTAATTTGAACCAGCAAGACAAAAGTTTAGCAAGTTCAGCTGTAAGACATCAGCTCTTTGCATCTTTTATGCACTAGGTGAGATATCCTGAAAATCGGATTTACCTTCCCATTGAACAAGAAAAAGGGGTTCAACACCCCAGTAATTTCTTCAAGCAGTTCTCTTGCTTTCATAGAGGTTGGTTACTTAAGGACTGTGAAGAAATCCTACTGTCTAACCTCAGTGATACTTGCAAAGATCAGGCCCCAAATCCTGCCCACCAAATTTCCAAAACAGCAAGAGCAACTATCACTGTTGATAACAAGTCAGATCAAAATAATAAGTGTGAGATCATGCTCATTTCCCTGGCAATTAATGAACAGAGAAAGGAATGTACCTGCCATAAATATTCCTCCAGCTCTCCATCTACTCCCTTGTATTTGGCTATAAATAAATGGATATAGCAGGCTGGGTATGTGTCCTTGCTCAGGGTATTTGCGCAAGTACTGTAAATAGAGGGTTCGACAGTGGGAGCAAAAGTTTGGCAACATCTAATGCACATTTTTTGGTTGTTTTAGAAATATTTGGTCATGTTTTCAACAGACAACAAAGGCATGGAGAGTTACTGAGTAAGTGCTATAGAATATATTGCCTAAGTAGGAAGAACTGCCTGGAAAAAGCAAACCCAGTCTTACCCCTGTACATCTCACTGAGATAGAGCAAACTGGGTTTCCAGCAGTAAAAAAATGTTTAGAATTCAGAAGTGAGTTTTCAGGAAACTAGTTGGAGGAGAGATCCAAATGAAAGGGACACTGGGAATGCTCATCAGTGAGTTTGAGTGACCTCCCTACTTGCTGAACCGCAGATCCAGCCACCAGCTTTGAGAGGAAGCAGAGACAGGAGCAATCCCTGGCATGCAGGTCCTAAAACCAGTCTCTGAGCTGACATTCAGCACCCACATGCACAGACTTCACTTCAAAGCCAAAGCAATAAAACTCAAACATTTGAGCTCCAGACTGCTAAACTGAACTAAACAGGAAGAGTGGTTGCTCCCACTCTGCTCTCAGTGCCACGTTTTAGACAAGTGGGCAAATGAGGTAAGTGACTTATTTCAACAAGCTCAGAAGCTCACAACGTGTGAAAAATCAATACCCACTATGGCTTCCAGAGAAAGGAAGTAGAAGAAATGTGTGAAAATGAAAAAGAAAACATGGCATGTGCTAGAATAATTTGCTACATCCCAAGCACACAGTTCCACAGACACCATTTCAACACAAGATTGATCAAAAACTGTCAGGGCGGAAACACAACATCAAAATGCCATTTCCATTGTGTAGAGCAAATGGGCTTAATGTACACAAATGTATGGGCATGTGTTGTGATCCAGACAGCCCTGGGCACTGCTGGTAGCAGTGGTGGGAGGACAAGGACTGATGGACCCATCTGGAGTCACAGAATAGCTCTGGCTGGAAGGAACCTTTGGAGTCAAAGCCAGACCAGGTCACTCAGGCCCTCTTGGTCTCCAGGTACCTGTGTCCTGTGTACACTGGTAGGAACAGCAATGTGCAATCCCAAAGATAATTGTATTTCTAAAGCTATCAACTAAGGCATCATGAAACTGTGCTGATTTGCAGAGAAAATACTCTATCTGATATATAGAGAGGTATGTTTATTCAAGGCCTGGGTGCAGGGGGGATGACTCCTCCAAAAACCTGCACCCCTGCTCGAGTTAACACCTTGTTTATATGCAAGTTATACATATTCATTATTTCTTCATGCATAAACATTATTTTCTTAGAAAAGGCAGGGTTATTATAATGCATTCTAAGAACGGATTTCCATCTTCTCCGCCCCGTGCACCTCCTTCTTATTTCTGTGCCTTTCCTCCTGGGAATTCGGGACAAGGGGCTCTGGTGGTCTTTGGGGATGAGGTTTGTAGTCTTCCTCATGTGAACCTTCTACCTTTGGGTCAAAACTGCTCCAAACTGGATCTGTTGGCAACTATAACTGGTCTAATTGGCAAATTTCTCTAATTATCCTGTTCTTTTGACATATCTTCTGATTTATCTTTGTTTCATATGGTGTCCAGTCTATTTTAGTTAGCATAAGAAATCTCTAAGGCCTCTTAGTACAGAAGCTTCAAGGACATGTCCTACACATCTGTACCTCATGATTTCTGCCATATGCTAAGCTACTTTTATATAAAGTGATTTTTATAATAACTATTAAGCAGATTCTATGATAGATGTATCGATTAATAACCTTATCAATCAATAAGGATAAGTCCCTCCAATCAGTGCAATTATTCATGTATTCATGAATGTCTGAATTAGCTTTTCTAATGATCCATATGCTCCTCAGACAGGGGTGTAGCATGCTGTTAGCAGGCTATTCCCATCCTGAGTCATCCAAACTGAACTAGAGCAACTTACTAATGGAATTTTACAGCGTAAAAGAACATAATAAGAAACTTATAGATAAACAGAAATCTGTGTGAATGCTGAGAAAGCCAAAATCCTCCCTGGTTATGGGGAAGAAACTACTTGTGATCTAATTCAGTAGGTTTTACTTTGTCTTCATAATTGTGATCGGACTGGAATTCTGGACAAAAAGCACTTCAGCACATGTCCAGAACTGTTCTGCTACAGAATCATCAAAGGTAAAACCTTCAGCTCCAGTGATATGCAAATGAAGACATGTTTGTTAAAAGGATTAACCAAGCTGTTCAAAGCATCTTTTCAGTCTACTCTGCTTCCAAACAAACAATAAACTGTCCGCATGCAGTGAGCTTTGCTAACCCATAAACACAGCCAAATGGAGGAAGAAGACCAGAACCTTGATGAGTTTGGTCCCCTTTGTATTTTAGCTGATCAGTGTCACCAATAATTTCGACAGGCTCTAAAATAAAGTGCTTCAAAGTGCCTTGCAAACATCAACCAATTAATCCCTACAAGTCTCCTCTGAGGTAGGTAAGTAGGTATTGTTATCCCCATTTTACAGTTGGGTGCACACAGTCAGAGGGTTAAGTGATTTGCTGCAGGCCACAGATGGAGGTGGGATTAAAGCACAAGAGTCACTGGGATTCTTTTTAGAGGATAGCTCTTCCTTTCTGTGCTGACTCTTCTGTTCTGACTTTAGACATATTGGCCTCGTGGCAATACTTAAAGGAAACAAGATGAAGTCTCCCTGTTAAAAGCAAGGAACCATAAAGAAATCGGGGAGGGAGGGGTTATGCCAGCATTGATAAGTTTTGTAGCCTCATACTGATGTAAGGTTTTTCCTTTGATTTTGTTCTATTATTCAAGTATCATTCTTTTCATAAGGGGACTTATTCCTATGGTGATGTAACATGCTACCAATCGAAAGATTCCTTTGCAGGTTTTATTTTGTCCTTCTGCTTTCAAATCAGTAAGTTTAGGTGGCTCCCTGCCCATAAACAGGGCAGACACTTTCCTTCCAGGCCCAGGGTAACAGCTGGCTGGCCTGTCCCACTGCAGCGCAGGCAGAAAGAAATGGAGAAACGCAGCTTTGACAGCCAAGAGCAAAGAAAGCCATTAAGTGAAACCCAACCCCAGCAAACGGCTTGTAACCATTCAAACAGGCGTAAGATTGATACCTTTCCCACTTCAACAGAAAGATCAGTTGGGAAAGGGAGAGTATATCCTTTTCCTCTCTGTGTATACAACTTCAGGCCACTGGAAGACCCATTTGTCACTAAGTCAATCCAGTGTATTGTAATAAACGTCTGAGTTTTATCAGGAAACCACTTTTCATTTAGTGGCAAGTCCACAGCATCAGTTCCTGGAATACTTCTTGGGACAGAAGACTCCACTGCTCAAAGCTGATGTCTTGCAACCCCTGGGCACATTCTCTGTTACCTTTTCCAGAAGATGCTCTCCCTCCTTCCAGAAGCCTTTCAGCACAGGAATTCACACGCACAGAGAAAATCAGTGAATATTTGGAAATTTTTCACCCCCTGCTATATAGTACAGCGATTTCAGCCATACTGCTGTATGTTGTGATGCAGTCATCTCTGTATCCTGAAAATATAGCTCCATTAATGCTAAAAAATCAAGAACAATTTATTAATACACCATTGTAATGGTGGCACTCATCTATTACATAGACCAGGGATCATTCCCCCTTTGCGTTAGGTGTTGCCCACTGATAATGATCTCATCAAACTTTTATTAGCCAGAAGTTTACTTCATTAAAGGCACTTGGGAAGCCTTCAGATGAAGTAAATCATTTAACAGAGTTAAAGAAAATGCAATTTGTTTTTCCTGCTTCCGTAGTTGCTGAATCAAAAGGGTGATTTTTCCCATTAGAAAGGTTTGTTAGAAACTACTTTGCTCTTGCATGACAAGCACTTATGTCTCTTTTTAGAAGACAAAAAAAGTAAGTTAATAATTCACAACCTGAGGAATTATACTGTCAGCATAACGGTGTGAGAACACGTAGGATTTTGACTCTCCAAGGGCATGTTTTCAGTAACAAAAATATGTTTTACATGGGTTAGGAAAGGTCTGATTTTCACAGTAATTCTTTGACCATAAAAACACGTAATGCCAAACGTAAGCTTGGAAATTGCTATTTGCTAGCTCTGTCGTAGGAAGATTTGTAGCTGACTCTGAATTACATGCTCTGCAGAAACAGCTCCCTTCTTTTATCACTTTGGAAATCATTAACTTGCCCTGGATGGTCCTCTGTGCAACAAAGGAAGTTGTCACGTGGGTTTTCTGATAGGGGAAACAAAAGAGATCCTAGATAGCAAGGCAGCAGTGTGAATGACAGTTTTAGAGGATCGTCATCCAAACACGTTTGAGTGACATCTCATCAGACAGGGCGTCAGTCCCCAAATTTCCCAGCACTCAGCACTACCGCGCTCCAGGGCGAATCCAGGGAACCAGATCATTCCCCAGTTCCGAATTTCTTACGTTATCTATGAACACAAATAACTGAGCGACTGTCCCATATCACTAATTAACGTAATCAATTTCTACGTGATAATGTCTGCTGTTTCAGGTCCATCTGCAGCTGTGAGAACACTTGTCCGCTTGGGCAGAGCTGCGCTCAGCCCTGTGCATCCCCGTCCCACGTGTCCTTGCACTCCCTGCTGTCCGCCCAGCGAACAGCCAACTCTCAGACTGGTCCAGCAGCTCCAGAGTTCATGTACAGAGGTATCATCGGCTCATCTGCAGCCCTGGCCACCAGCCCCCTGCACTGTGCATGTTTTAATGTCCTGCACTGCACATGTAGAGAAGGAGAAAAGTTTTATCATCACTCCTCCATAAAAATTCATCTGTCACACATGTGAATTTCTGCCAAGGTAGAAATTAATCTTTCCTAAGTGTTCACCTCCCCTATATGCATCTCCGTGTCCTGATCAGTGTTTTAACACCTCTTCAATGTACACCTTTCTGAAAATCTGGTTCTCAGGTTTGCAGGCCCGGTGGGCTGGAGAGCCTTTACAGCAGCACATCCTTAACAGGTGAAAGAGTGAGAGGGAATTATTTAGACATGATTCCACTCATTCACATATAAAAAATCAATAATTGGCTCAGCTATCTGCCTGGTCATCCAATGTTGTGCTACACATTCTGTGATTCCTTGGAGCATGTATTTTCCTATTTTTGTGTCTAAAAAGTACTGAATGTCTCTCAGATTCTGTGGAAAACAAGGAACAAATAGCAATGATTCTACTTCTGTTACACTTGTTTTTAAAGAAGTTTGGCAGAGTAGATTTATGGTATCATAAGGTTGTGGTTAGTATCTTAAAAGGGGATTCAGGACAAAATGTTTTATTTCTGTAGAATTCTAGCATGGTATTCCTTTGAAATTTTTCAAGATATAAACGCCAAGTAGATACTGAGTTTTCTGAAGGCTGATATTTCCCTGGTTATAATCAATTACAGTTTGCTTTTAATACAACTTGTATGTGATTCTCCAGACCTACTAACAGAATATGAATTGCTATGAAATTACAATGTAGTTCCAGTACACAATCACATCATAGGTCATACCTTACATACCATGTAAGATAACCATTATTTGGCTATTAATCAAACTCATACTCACTGTAGTGTGTGAGAAAGAGTTCTAGAGCTTTTAGGGGAAGAGTAAGACAGTAACTCTTGTCAAATACCTAGAAACAATATTTGCATCTAAAACTGGTGTTTTAACTAACTGGGAGCATGTAAACTGGCAATAGGGGCATTTAAGAATGAAACTTGTCAAACTTCCACATTTTTCATCCCTTGAGGCTACAGGGGTAATTTGAGCAATTTTTATTACATAAAGAATGCTCTCTACCATATTCTTCTTTCCTTTCCAAATTTTATCTGTAAAGAGTAAATCAATATAACCGAATGAATAATTCCCAACAGAGTTACTCACTATGGAGTGAGTTGTGGAACTGAGGGGACACCCATGCAGGACATGCCATTGTATTAGTTTCATTGTTAGTGTCCTGCTCCTGTGAGGAGCAGCTGAGGGAGCTGGGCATGTTTGGTCTGGGTAAATGGAGGCTCAGAACAGACTTTATCACTCTCTACAACTCCCCGGAGGGTGTAGCCAGGAGGGGGTCGGGCTCTGCTCCCGGGTAACCAGTGACAGGACAAGAGGGCAAAGTGTTAGGCTGCACTAAGCGTGGTTTAAATTGGACTTAGGAAGAATTTCTTCACAGAAAGGCGGATTAGACATTGGAATGGGGTGCCCAGAGAGGTGGTGGAGTCACCGTCCCTGGATGTGGCACTCGGTGCTGTGGTGTGTTTGACATGGTTAGAGGTTAGATTCAATGATCTCAGTGGTCTTTGCCAACCTAATGGATTACATGATTCTATGACTGTAAACAAAATCTTTTCTGCAAATTAATTTACCTGCATGAGCATCAGAAGCACTGAGAATCCAGAGACAACAGTAAAGGAAAACAATTATTCTGGTTTATTTTTCTGTATGTTTGGGTTAGTTTGCACTTGCAAACCCATGTTATATGACTGCTGTTTTTATTCTACATATACAATTTCAGGTTTTGTTGGTTTGGTTTTTTTTTTTCACATTATCCTCCTACTGGAAACAGATCATCATCAGACTTCGCACCCAAAACCACAGATGCCAGAGGAGTTCAGCGGGCAACCTGCAGCCTGCTCACTTTGCAGCCCCTCAAAGGTTCGTACAACCTCTGATGCCTCAGTGGGGACCTTCCCTTGCTTCCTCTCCCAGTACACTCTCTCCTCAGCAGCGGGGATCGACAACTGTTGAGGACAGAGTTGCCTGTAGTTTTAAGTGTATACAGGCCCTGTCCTCTTCCTCCTCCTCCACGATTCCTGGACCACTGACTCCACCCGGAGCCCGCCCGGAGTACCCATGGCAACACGGGGCCCGACAACACACTTCAAAGAATGTCCTTGAGGGGAGATTCAAAAGCCCGCTTGTATGGACACATCAATCAGGGGGCGGCAAATGCCCCCGGGAGGAGCGTGGCCCCCGCGGGCGCGCCGGGCGAGCGCAGTTCCCATGCCCGGGGCGCAGACAAAGAGCGGCCCGAGGCGCCCGCCCGGGGCCCGGCGACACCCGCCGGGGAGGAGCCAGCGCGGCTGCCCCGGGGGCGGGCGGGCAGCCCGGCAACTTATAAGAGCCGCTTGCCGCCACCAGAGCCGGGGCGTGTTTGGAGCAGCGGTGAGTGCTGTCAGTGCGAGAGACGCGGCCGCAGCAGCCCGAGAGCCCAGAGCCGCCCGATGGCTCAGAGCATGGACAGCAGCCTCGACAGCCTGGATGTAAGTGCCGGCGGCGCGGCCGCTGCCCATGTGCGCGCTGTTTGCAAACAAAGGTGCCCTCTGCGGAGGCTGCGGGTGGCGGGGGACGGGACAACGCAGGGGTCTGCGGGGCTCAGACGTGCAGGGCTCGGTCCTGAGCCCCGGGCGCTGCTGCCTCTGCCCGCAGCGCTTCGGACCTTGGCACCGCTGCAGCCACTGCTGGCCCCCGCTCCTGCGCTCGGGCTCTGCTGCCCGGCAGTCAGCTCAAGTGACATGTGGCGCTGTTGTGGGCTGGAACACGCCGGCAGAGCAATCAGCCACGGGAATGATGAGCGCGCGAATAGGCGAGCAAGTCTGGAGCGAACTGACTCCAGGGAAGGGCGTCCCGATGCGCGTCCCGAGCCCGGGCTGCGGCGGGACGGGGAGCGCGGCAGAGTCCGCACCTTCTGGAGGCTGCTCCGCTGCCGCGGGGGTTTGAGAGTAGTTAGGACCGAAACGGAGATCCCCGGCAAGTTCCAACTTTAGGTCTTCAGTTAATACTTGCGTGGAGCCGGTGCATCTGCGTGTGATGCGCTGCGGGACCCGCGCCCTGCGCGGAGTTCGGAGATCCATGGGACACTGGGCATGACCAGGAAAATCTGAGCAGCTGAGGAATTATTGCACATGGCCAGATGGCACTCGCCCGCCACCACTGCTTTTCGGCGCGGTGGCCAAAACCGTTGGTGGTTTCCTGACGCGCTTTCATGCCCTCCCCAAAATTTCGCTTCCTTTTTCCACCGCTGTGCTCAGGGGATCCGTCTGGCTGCGGCCCGGCGCCCGCCGCGCTCACCGCCTGCCCCGCAACCGCAGAGGGTGGGGAACAAAGAGAGGGAACGCGGTGACCCTCCGTGGGGTTTGAGTTCCCCTGATTAAGGTCACCTCTCTCTTTCTTTTCTCTAAGGACTTTGGGGTTTTTTTTCTTGTCTGTGTGTGTGTAGCTGTCAATTGCTTCTCTGCAGGGAATTCTTGCTATTATTTATCCTTTATTACATCAGCCGAGGGTACCTTCTCTACCTCTCCTTGACCCCAACCCCTTAATGAGAAGGCACCATGGAGCAGAAGCATTTCCAAGTTTTGGGGGTTTTTTGTTTGTTNTTGTCGTAAGAGTTGAATGTGATGGGTCATGTCCTGTGTGGACAGACCTCTTGCTCCGGTCACTTCTGGGTTCTCCCATTTGTAGTGAGCATCTGATCGGATCACTGAGGTGTCCCAAACCGATGACATTTCTAGGAGTAGCCGTTCTCTTCTCCCTTTCATGCCCTGCCCTTAGCACGATCTTACTCCTCAGAGAAAGACAAAGGAAGTTTTTCAACTTGTTCTTATTTGCTGTGTACTTTACATGTATATATTTAAACATTGTATTTTCCCATCTGCTCTTCAAAAAGTTTGCCCATTTGTGATGATGGAGACTGTTCTCCACACACACTGCCACACAGTAAGTTTTTGCAGAGGAGCTAACATCTCATTTTCTTCTCTTTTAGCTGTCGTCTGGGTTATTCATTGAATTTTCTGATAATGGCACGGAGGAGATTGGTTCTGGTGACTATGGAGACTATGGAGAGCCATGCTTCCATGAGGAGAATGCTGATTTCAACAGGATCTTCTTGCCAATAATCTACTCAATCATCTTCCTGACGGGAATAATTGGCAATGGATTGGTTATTATTGTTATGGGCTACCAGAAGAAACAAAGAAGCATGACTGATAAATACAGGCTGCACCTCTCTGTGGCTGACCTCCTTTTCGTCATCACCTTGCCCTTCTGGTCTGTGGATGCAGCCATAAGCTGGTACTTTGGGAATGTCCTGTGCAAGGCAGTTCATGTCATTTACACAGTCAACCTCTACAGCAGTGTCTTGATCTTGGCCTTTATCAGCCTGGATCGTTACCTGGCCATAGTGCACGCCACCAACAGCCAGCGCCCACGGAAGCTGCTGGCCGAGAAGGTGGTGTACGTGGGCGTGTGGCTGCCGGCTGTGCTCCTCACAGTGCCCGACATCATCTTTGCCAGCACCAGCGAGGTAGAGGGGAGGTATCTCTGTGACCGCATATACCCTCACTACAACTGGCAGATCACCTTCAGGTTTCAGCATATCTTGGTAGGACTTGTCTTGCCTGGTCTCATCATTCTGACTTGCTACTGTATCATCATATCCAAGCTGTCACACTCCAAGGGCCACCAGAAGCGCAAAGCCTTGAAGACCACAGTCATCCTCATCCTGGCCTTCTTTGCCTGCTGGCTGCCATATTACATTGGCATCAGCATCGACACGTTCATCATGCTGGGAGTCATCCGACACCGGTGCAGCTTGGAGAGCATCGTGCACAAATGGATCTCCATCACGGAAGCGCTGGCATTCTTCCACTGCTGCCTGAACCCCATTCTGTACGCCTTCTTGGGGGCCAAGTTCAAAACATCAGCTCAGAATGCCTTGACATCAGTCAGCAGAGGGTCAAGCCTCAAGATCCTCTCAAAAAGCAAACGTGGGGGACATTCTTCTGTTTCTACAGAGTCTGAGTCTTCGAGTTTCCATTCCAGCTAACGCTGCTCCTCGCCAGCATTTTATACACAGACACTTTAAAGTTGCGCAAGATTTCAGAAAAATAAGACTGACCATAATGTACAGATTTATTTACAGTTGGGATTTTTATATTGTTTCTTTTAGTCTCTGTGAAGTTTAATTGACTTATTTATATAAAAAACTTTTGTATTGATGAGAAACTGTCTAGGCAGGTCCTGTGGACAAGTGGTTGGTTCACAAGAGTTTCAGTGACTGTCTGTATGTATAGGTGTGTGAACTAAACCCTCTGGATTGTAGCAAAGTGACTGTTAAAAGTTTAGAAAATATTTCTCTGTTGTTTATATGTAAATGTTTTCAGTGTTGCTGTTAAATATTTGGCTGGATATTTTTACTACAAGATGTTTGGTTTACAATAGCTTAACTCTGCTGTAGAAATGGCACTTATAACCAAAGCCTCCTCTGTTACATGCTAAGGTTTGCCCCCCCGTCCTCAGTAATTGATGGTTTGCAAAATTTTCAGTTCAAGGTAAAATAAAAGTATATGAAAAAACCTTATTTTGAGTGGTATTTTCATTTCTGTTTAAATGTTTTTCTCAATGCTTTCATTTGCAATTCTCAATACCCAATAATTTCTTTGAAAATTGCATGTCTTATGAAAAGCAGGAAAATGAGTTTCAGCACATCCTGATTATACAGTTGACACCTGTGAGTTCTAAGTCATGTTTTTTTCCACCAGAATACATTTGTTCCAGTTAGCATCATGTTTAGAATCACTTAAACTATCACTTAACTTTTTGAGGGAAAAATATCTACAGAAGAAACACAATCTATTTAAGCAACTGCTAAAGTTTGCAGCCTCAGGAGTCAAACTGATTCCTGCAAGTGCCTCACCTGTATGCCAGGCATATAAAGCCAGTCCTACACTTCTTCTGCCTTTTGCTGTGCTTCTAAATTTAGTTTCACATGTTAATAGTAATCAAAAGTGGTTGAATCAAAGCCATTTTGTCATTTGGACTAGAAACAAAGTTATTGGTGTATCTGCTCTGTGGAAGGTAAGTGGTTTTCCTCTTTGGGTCTTTCCCTATCCTGGGTACATCCAGATTTACTTAAGGTAATATTCCAGTCTTAAAATTCTTTTTAAAAATACAGAATGTGTATCAGTTCTTTAAAATATTTTTAGTAGGCATCAGCCAGACTATAAATTCCCAATAATTAGTGTTGAAATCTTAATTATCTGGTTAGTCACATCTTCACGTTTGTAGGACAGCCAATGAGAGTATTTGAATGTTCCTACACTAAAAGAACAAACAACTGTTCCATATATATATGCAAAACAGTTTTGAAGTCAAAAAAGGCAAAAAACCAGTATCTATGAGTCACACAGAACTGAAATGGGCAACGTGGTTATTGCAGAGGTATCATCCAAACTTTTGACAGGCACAGCACCCTGGTGATTTCATGGAGAAAGTAGAACTGTGCAAAATTATACATTAAATTCCACGCTTTGTTCGAGATATTTTCATAAATACAAGACCTTTCTGTTTTCCACTTCCCCTCTCTGCAGTCAGGAGGCTGCAGCCTTGGCTGCATCCTGCACTCTTTCCCTTGCAATGACAGTAATAGTCATCTGACTCTGTGCTGAGCTGACTCAGTTTGCTGAACCACCACAAAGATAACCTGGCAGAAAAAGAAATAATTTTTCAGCAAGTTAGAGAATTGAATGAGCTCAACGAGGAGTCCAACAAGAACTACAAAAGTCCAAGATCTTGTAACCTGAAGCCAGGCATAGGGAAAAAACTAATGAGATAAAATGAAAAGGAAGCAGATTTCCTTCCCCCTTTTAGCAACTAAACTTTTAGATCAGTTAACTAATGTGTATTTTCACCCAACATAAAGTAACAACAGAAAAGATGCATTTTCAAGAAACAAAATGTCTCACTTTGATCAAGTTGTTCCTCTTGAACAGAGTTGAGAAATGAGGAAAATGTGGTATAAGGGCAGAACTCCTTAAACTGTTTATTTTTGTTGCTCGTTTGTGTGTTTTCTTAATTTAGTGAGGGTTTCCCCCGTGAAGAATTCGTTGTTCTAAATGATTCTGATTTTCACCCCAGCCCAATCAATCACTGTGGTTTAATTGCACTTATAAAATACTTACAGGCTATCAACATGCTGCTGCTTATTTGTTGAGGAAACGTTTAGAGCCCCCAGCATTAACTCCGATTATTCCATTATGCCTCACCCAGCCAACTGTTCCCTCAAGCAGAGTTAACAGGACAGAACAAACTCAGCAGTCATTTACTGCCAAACACCACCGAAAGGACACAAAGCAAACAACAGAAAGAATTTGTGTAGAAAATATATTATTGAAATTAAAAAAACTTAACTCATGCCCTAGAGGGATGGTTTTTATAAAACTGCCATTGTTCTCAGGAGAATTAGAGAAATTGTGGACAGAAGCCTGTCTTGAAAGAGTTGTATGTTCTTTGGGGTTTAGCTCCAGTAAGAAAAATGAGTCAAAAGCCACATGTATTTATCACTAAATAACTTTATATATCTATAAATATGGCTATAACATATTTTGTACTGTTTGCAGAGCAAATATTTGCAAATTGAATGAAGTTCTCACAACTTCATGTAAGAAATCATAAATCCAGTTCCCTACTTTTACCTCAGAGTAAGTCAGAGAAAATCAGACAAATTTCTCTCAAATCCACTGAGCTATTCCAAATATACCATGTTGGGAAAAAACATGAATTTGCTCCCTTTCAAAACAAAATCACCATTAAGCTGACTTTTGTTGAGGCTGTGACTTTTTTACATCTTTATGAAGCAAAAGTGGCCCCCGTAAATGCATTTCTCAAAATGTAAATTCAGAGACAAAGGTGTATGGTCCTAATTTTGTAATTTATACATCAGATAAGTCCCCATACACCAAGAACTTGCCAAATTTTCATAGGGACTTTCCAAGTTTCTTTCCAAATAATTCCTCTCAAGTACACAGAAAATTCATGACACTTTTCAAGATATACAGAATGCACAGTCTCAGCATTCTCTTGAGGTCATAAAACAAGAGCTGTGTCCAAGTAATTTTAAATATGCAACTTACAGATCAGAAAATCAGTGTAAGTGCCCCTGAGTATTGGTTACAAACCCATTTAAAATATTATGTGGCAATTTCAAGGATTT
This sequence comes from Sakesphorus luctuosus, assembly GCA_013396695.1. Classification (NCBI taxonomy): domain Eukaryota; kingdom Metazoa; phylum Chordata; class Aves; order Passeriformes; family Thamnophilidae; genus Sakesphorus; species Sakesphorus luctuosus. The sequence continues at coordinate 1,138,151 of VWZD01008773.1, forward strand.
ATAATGGATTTACAAAGACTCTTTCCATGGAATTCAGGCACTAAGTATTTTGCAGTGAGCCAAAGCAATGCTGGACTAAGATGTGGATATTCTCCCAAACTAATGCACACATTTTGAGTGCCTAAGATTAGTTAGAAATCCTTTGGATCGTGCAAAGCCAAACCAGGAACAGAACATGGATGTGAAGTTGCTTTTGCTTCCTCTGAAATGCTGTTTGGGAGTGAGTTGGAACTCTTAGAGCAGTGGGGTAAAATCACCCCATAAAGCACAGTCTGTGTGGTGTATTCTCTCTCTGGCCAGGCTGTATCGAGCCCACTCCGAGGAGCACGTGGAGGGTGAGAGGGGCAGAGAGGCTGCCAGAGCTGGGGTGTGCTGAGGGCAGAGAGCAAGGGGGGTCACTTGGGGGTTTTTGCCGCCTCATTTAATGACACAATCATTATACAAGGGCTTGAACTTCTATGCATATACATAAATCAAAACAAAATCACCAGGAAAATAAGAAGGAAGTGGCAGCAATAACATGGAGCCATTCATACCAGTGAATGGTTTATCTTACCATGGTTGTGCTCCAGTTGGACAATGTACAAAGTGACCACCTCGAGATGTTTGGTTGAAAAGGCCATTTTTTACATTGTTTGGGAAAGGAAACAGCATGACGAGGAAGCACTTCCTTGATCCAGGCATGCCTCCAAAACCCCCTAACAATGGAGTATTCTCATATTCTCATAGTGCTGAAACTTAGGAAACACTTAAGCAGATAGAGCCCCAGAGGTTTTTGCTCAAAGGATGCCACTCCCTCACTTTATGTTTTGAAAGAGCTATACAGACTCTTTTTCACAGCCATAAATCACATGTCAATTGAAATTACATGAGCACTGGGATTATTGCTTATAAAGAAGGCAAAGATTTCTTAAAATCCTTTCTCTTTAGGCAACATTTTTTCTGTCACCCTTTCAATTTTCTCTGAAAATATTTAGTCTTTAACAGGATGAAGTTTGAAGAGAATTTGCTTTCACATCAATTCTATCTTCCCACCATTCCAGTTCTAACAGGATGCACAATTAAACAAGGTTAAGTTTATTGGGTTTGGAAACACATTTTAATAGAAGTTCATTATAAAACATACTTTGTGTTTGCTTATTTATGTATATTTTAAACATAAATACATCTATACATATACAATTATGTGGATTACAAGCATCATTTTTAGTTGTTGATACAAGTGATCCAGGCTCCAGCACAACTACTACAGACTTCAGAAGAGTCAGGATTCATTATAGCAGGTATTGACTAAAATGACTGTTTTCTTGAAAGGACAGATGGCTTCAGTGACAAACTCCCACTGAGGCCAGAGACAGCAGGGTACCTAAAGAATTATGCTTCCTAAAGTGTGCAGCCTTATAACTCTAATCAATTACAAATGAAGATTACGAGTTGCTCTGATTTCAATTGCAGTCAGAGATGTCCAAATCTAAATCTTTCAGTATGGAACAGGTGGAATTGTTCTGCTGAACACAAGAGAAATAAATTTTCAGCAAAATGGTTTTCTCTTACTGAAGGCTTGCAAGCCTTGCATACCCTGTTCCAAACTGTCTTGCAGTAATCTGTCTTCAGTGGCACAGTGCTTGAAAGAAATAGCTCAACATTTTAAAAACCCTTGTCTTCTGGAATTCACACCAGGAATTGATTCTCACCACACAAACATGTCAGAGTAAGTAGAAGTTATGAGGGATATTTGAAGGCTTACACTGTAAAGAGTTCTTCTGCTTCTGGTTTGGTTTGGTTTTGACTCAGACTTTTTTGCTGTTGATGCTGCCTTTTGTTCCTAATACTCTCTCCTCACAGTTTCTATTCTACTTGGTTTTTCCTTTAAAAATATAGAATATTTATTGGCTCTGTTCTGACTACACACAATATCCTGGACAAGTAAGAAAAAGTAAAAAGAAACTCTTCAAAGCAAAAATAGAGTCTTCACAACTGTTTCTACGTCTTCTCAAGTGTATTTCCCTTCCAACATCTGCTTTTCTTCAGCCGGAAGATAAATTACTTCTATATTGTACAAAAAGTTTAAACTCAAAGGTTGGTTTTACTCTCAAGTTTCTTGAAGGGCAATCACAGCATTCATTTGTTTGCTGTCTTGGTTGGTTCCCATTCAGCTCTGGGTAATGGGGCAGATCTCCCAGAGAGGGTCTGGATAAGAAAAGTCCGAGGGGAACCGTTCCCTGCCTGTCTGTCACCACTGATGCCAACACAGCTGCAGGGACATGAGCTGCCCACTGAGGGATTTACCCTCAGTACTGGGCACTTTGCAAGCCCAGACACCAATAACTACGACTGTACCTTGCCAAAGGTGAGCAGGACACTCCTCAACAGACATAGTACAAAATTAACCCCAAAAGTTTAAGTAGAACACCTTTCCTTAACCTTTCTTTCACAACTCATTGTCACTCTGCTTACAGTTATTCATTTTCAATATTGTCCCCACTTAGGCTAATATTTTCATTGTTTTTTCCTTGGGGAAATACATAATATTTAAAATACCTTTAAAAACAATGATTCTGCCAAGCTTGTCTACATGAGTTCACCAAAGAGAGAAATGTTGGTGTGCTTGACACTAGAAGATGAAACTGGGAGCTCAGTTTCCACAGACCAACTCCATCTCTAAAATCTGTTGGGAGCATGAGAATAATTCTGGTGTTTTTATAGAGATGTTTTAATGTGACAGCAATGGATGTGTCTTGTCCATACCAGGTTGATTGCAAGCCTGAGAGCTATTATTCCTGCTCTTTGGGGGAGGAATTACCATCTCATACAAGTGCTAAGTTCACCGTTGGAACTCAGTGCAGGAATGCACTGATAAGAGAAACAAGAATCTAACAAGAATAAAAGGGAAGAAGGGATTATTGCACGAGGGCATGGCTCATGGTAGATTTAATTTGCCAGCAAAGTAGATTTGATGAGTTCCTGTCCTCCCTTACCCCTCACTATTTACCACCTTCTTTTCCATGGCCCTTCAGGTCGTGCCCCCACCCCTCTGTGTGCTCTCTTCTCCCCATTGCGGTGATCCCTGAACAGCGCGATCCTGGGGGGAACTGGGCACCAACAATGCCCTGACACACGGCCCCTGAGCTGATACCCCTCAACAGGACAAAACCGAGCAGCCTCACACCTCGTAGACCCCTCCTTCTCTCCTTTGCTTACCTATTACACCCCTCAGCCTGTGCTGCTCATGTGATTCCTCGGCAGACCCGTCCAGCTCCTGGAGACTGGAGTTTCACAGGAATTTGAAGCAATTTAACTTCCTCTGTCGGGAACATCTTCAGTCTCCCTCCTTCCTTCCCTCCCTCCCTGTTCTAATACTTTCATTTGGTATCTTCAGTACTCTCTGGTTCCAGGTCCTTCTGGACCTGCTGTCTGCTGTGCATTATCTTTTGAATCAGTCACACTTTCTTTTGAACAGACTTAATTAACTAAATAGATAGACACTATTTATTTTAATGTATTTTATGCCATTTCAATGAAGTTAGCTCAGAAAAAGGGTTGACTACATCCCAGATAAACTAAAAGCAGTCAGACACATGACAAAATAAAGAAAGTCGGGGTTTTTTCACTGTTTCTTTCAGCGGCAATGAGCTCTTAGTCTGACTCATCTACTTGTGAAGCCCACAGAAAATGAACCAACAAAAAGACGAGAATGGATCTCAGCCAGCATAGTGAACTGAACTGAACTGGCTCAGAATTTCGACTAAGTCGCAAATCAGAGCAATTGCAAGGGTGGGGGTGGATTCACCACCTGAGAGCTGCGTGGGGAGCAAAGAAGAGGGACCCCGGCTTTTGGGAGCAGCGATGTGTCAGACCGGCTTAGCTATCTTGTCAAAACTTCCCTAAGTAAACAGGCAAACTGTTGAACAAACAAACTAGTTCTCAGGTTGAAAAGGTGAGAAAATGGAGAGAACAGATGCCCCTCGTTAAGGGAGGTGAGCCCTGATTGCTCCTTCCGTAAAATATCATTATCTGTTAACTCTGAGATCATGGTCCTGCAGAGGACATTTCCCTGAAACAAAGCACCAGAAAGAGGTCTTGAGTAACAGTGGTTTAAACTAAAGAGATCTGTAATCGTATGATTAATCATCAGATTTAATGTAGCTATTTGTTAAGACACACTGCAATTCTACACGCATATATCGAGTCCACAGGACTTTTGGAACATGGTGGATGTTTGTGCGATTTTTAAAAGCAGGATACTTGAACAGGACAGTGAAGGTCTCCTCCTATTTAACAATCACTAAACAAAAGCAAAGCATTTAGTAGAAGTATGCTGTGATTCTCTCCATATAGTCAACTATCAACTAAGGAAAGAAGAAATTGCTTCATGGTATGAAATCTTCTCAGAATAAAACATTAGATCCCTTCCTCCCATACACATTAGTTTCATTTAAGAAATGTGGCCAGTCCAGTCATGTTGAAGCCAAACTAAATATGCTCTGACTGCACAGTCTGAATGTACGGAGCTATATGGCTCTCCTAATACTCTCGAGGAAAGGGAGAGCCTGGCAACTGCATGAATATTCAGTGTAGTGTATTCACCAGCCCACCAGCCTAACCATAGTTCAGCCCAGAGAACAAGCAGTCAACAGAAGCACAAATCCTTGAATCTACTCACTCTTGTCTCTTCCTACACGCTAATATGGAAGGAGTATAAAAAATTTCGCCCCCTCATCAAGCACTTTGTGGGGACCCTGTAATAAAAACTGTGACAGATGAAGGATACAAGATCCCTTGTCTGTGATATTTAAGAACCACTCTGCTGCCCAGGTGTTTGAAAGAGATCCCGTTCATTCATTCACCACTTCCAGCAACAATTAAAAATCAGAACAAAGATTTCTGTATCTTGTTAGAATACTAAAAGCAATCCAGTTTACAATCCCCTGTTCTTAGCACCACACACTTGACATGTACTCTTTTAGTGCCAGCAAGACTTGGGCCCACGGTGCCCTCTCCAAGCTGTGTCCTGCAAGGAAAATGAACCTGAACTGAAACAGGGTGTTGAACTGCCGAGGGGACACGGCCTGAGCCATAGCGGTGCTCTTCGGCGATATTAACCGAGGGAACAGCAGTGCAGCCGGAGAAGCAGCTGTGATTACCTGTCCCTTTATCCATCCCGACTGCCTGACCACTGGGCTATACAATTAGTCTCTCTCCGACTCGGTGAATATTTATTTATGCAAAGTTATACATTTTCAAAAGGACTCAAAGGACAAAAGCACCCCATCAAATACAACAGCACGGCGATTAAACAACTCCCAAGAGAGAGCGAGCTCTCACAATGCGAGAAACCCGAGCTTAGGGGCCGATGTCCCCTGACAAGGGACGTTGTTTTTGCGAGGGGGCTCCTCCTCCTGCTGTCAATGTTTCGTGTATGATTAAGTGTGCGCTTAGAAAAGCACCTAGAGGAGTGAGCGCTGTCCTGAGAAAAAGCTGAGAAGTGCTTCGTCTTGACACTCCCAGGCACTCAGCAACAGGACAAGGGGGCACGGGCTCAAGCTCTGACAGTGGAAATTTAAGTTGGAGAGCAGAAAAAAATTCTTTCCAGAGACAGTAATCAGGCACTGGAATGGGCTGCCCAGAGAGGGGGTGGATTCCCCATCCCTGGAGGTTTTTAAAGTGAGCTTGGCCGTAGCACTGAGTGCCATGATCTGGTAAAGGGACTGGAGTTGGCCCAAGGGTTGGACTTGATGATCTCAGAGGTCTTTTCCAACCCAATCCATTCTATGATTCTGTGGCTTCTGCTGGAGGTCGGGCAGATCCACTCTGTCAATTGGCACCATCAAGCCTGAAACGGTTCTGTACAAGGGCAGCAACAGATCTGGGTATCAGATCTGCTACGAACCGACAGAAGCTTTTTAAGGTTTTTGTTTGGATTTAAGCGCCTGTCTCATCTATAGAGACACAAATGTCTTGTACACCCGGCTGTCAGCGAGACCAGCACAAAAGTGTCCCCCACAGCAGAGCTGCAGCCGATCCTGGTACCCAGGCACTGACGCTCTGCCCCAACGGGAACAGCCGCAGCATCTCGGTCTGTTCACAAAGTCCATGAGCGAGAGGGCAGCTGATCCCGACGAGCTCCTGGGGCAGAGCTACACTTAATCCTGAATCAGCAAAACCTCATAATAACTCTCAGCTGCTTGAAATGGAATTATTTTCTGATGACTGGACTTAATCCAACCAAAGGTCAGTACCAATAACAAAATGCTGTCAGCTCAGGACTTAATGATATATTCTTACCTCTGCAGACCTATAATTTCTCTAGATACCTAAGAGGTCATGTCAGTCCTGATGTCTGTCAGTTTTATGAATGCAACCATAAGCCCCTTTTAAATCAGATTACAAATGATTATTATAACTCTAAATCAAGGGAAAGGTTCACCATTTTCTCTAATTGGAAAGACTAATTTGATTATAATTATTTTCTTTCCAGATGCTTTGTATTTGTTCCATTACATTACAATAGATAGTCAGGTTTTATGGAAAAGAAACAGTACATTGTTTATGACTTGGAAAGGATGAGAAATGAGTTCACAAATGTTGGTGTAGCCTCACTCCTGTTGTTTCTGAAGTGCAGGTACCTCCATATATAGCACAGGATGGCTTCGCTTCTAATGTAACACAGCTGAGAAGGTGGTGTAATGGAAAGTTTGTGCTATTCTAATATTTTTTAAAGATCTTTTTCCATCTAAAACAGCCAATTGATAAAACCACCACAAGTAAAAAGTTAATAATTCAAGATTTACAAGTCAGTGGACATGAAGTGGAAAATGGTAATGCATTCAATATCCCAGCCTGATTTTGCACTGAATTAACATAATTTGACATATCCTCCAAATCAAATCTCATGAACAACCTCACTTTGCTGTATTAAAACTGTTGTGGTGACCAAATTATTTTTGTTTGTCAAAAATAAGTAGCTTTCCAAACATTAAATAGGCCAAATCTATGTTCTGTGTAGCTTTGCTGAACCCAATGTTTAATTATTTATTAGATATCAAATGTATAACATCTGTGTAAGAAGGCTGACATATGTTAGGACCTTTGACTTTGATATACAAAAACTGTCTGCTGAGTTAGGAATCTCTCTATAAATTAATTAGATAAGCATGAATATAGCATTTGTCTTCTTCTAAGTCTTTGCTTCCCTAGAGATGAGGATGATGCCTATACAAAGAACACAGGAGTGAATATATGAATGGATCCCTTTAGTCTGAATTCACAAGGTTACACTTTATGCTTCCTTAACTTTTTAGAGGATGGCTTTCACAGTTTGGGGATTTCAGTCTAAAGGTTAATTCTTCTCTCTTCTCTTAAGCTGTTTCTGAGATTTTGCCAATATTAGAGAAAACTACACCAGTATAACCACCCAGATTTTTTTTTCATTGGTTTAAATTTTGTAGGCAAGGCCTCAGATAAGAACATACTTCTGGAAAGATACGTTTGTCTCCCTCGTTCATACAGGCAAGCACACAGGCATCCACACACAAACTCAACTGATTACACTTTGGGTCTTACTTTGATAGGAAAACTTCAATTTCACTTATCTCCATGGCTGTACTCTAGAGTCAGGACCCTTCTAAAAGTTGCTTTTCCAACTTGTTATTCCACTACACAGTAACAAATCATTTTGCCGAATTTCTCCAGCAAGCAGAGCCTACTGCCTGTACAATGTTATTTCCTTTTTCTCAGCTAGATACAAAATGCAGTATTTTTATCAAGAGAAGGGAAGGGTCACAGTTGACCCAGTGAAAGGGCAGAGCTTTCACTCCACATTTTTTCCTTTAGAGATCCCTCAGTAGAGAACCATTTTTTATGATTTTTGCAGCTTTGCAATAGGATGGGAGTGGTTGATAGGAGGGAAAGCTGCAAGTTGTGTCCATTCTCACTACCAAACAGTTATAATCTTCTTCCCAATAGGGCTGCCTACAGCAGTATATCCAAGGAAACCAGAGGAGCAGACATGAGCCAAGAGCATCAAACAGCTCCTTGCCCACAGTGACATGCATTCAAAAGAACTCTTGCTTTTTCAAAAAGCAATCCTGAATAAAAACTCTTCTCATTCAAGATAGAGGCCTTAAGGAACATCCTGCATGTTAACAAACATCTTCAGATAATGCAGAGTCTGATGCTCATTTCCTACTTATTCACAGGCTCTCTTAAATGGAGCTCTTTCACTTCTGTGGCTTAGCCTAAGGAAATCCTGCAAGAACAATGCGTGACTCAAACACACACAGGTTTCCCAAATGGAGGCAAGACCCTTCGATGCTGCTTCAGATAGCACCAAGACAGCGAGTTATAATACACACTGAACAAGAAAGGGGCTCGTTGTATAGACTTGATTTGGGTTCAAGCTTTTTTCCTTTCACTTTGCAGTATATAATGTAAAGTGTCCTTCAGTGAAGAAGTTATTTAGCTGCCAAACTGCCTTACCTTTCCTCAAGGATTTCAGCAGACAGAATTTCACAGCTCCTTCTCCAGATAAGCATTCCCAATTACTGTTCTAAGTAACCTGGAACAACTCACAGATATTGAAGGTCTGGTAATAGAAGGAGAAGCCTTACTCTGTCTCTAAAATCAGATACCATGCCAATGACACAGTTACACTAGTGAAGGTTGATTTATGCTGTAGAAGATGCCTAGTTTGATGATCCTGTTATTTGTACAACCTGTAAACATTTACAGAAAAAGTCTGTATCACTGAAGATGCTACAGCTTTCCTGGCAGAACCTTATTAAACAAGGGAAAATCCTTAGGACCCCTGGATTATTCACCTTTCCTCCTGAAGTCATCAACAGGGTAGAACTGATTCCAGTACATAGACATCTTTCTGTTGTACAATAGATTTAGATCATTAATTTATAGTCTAAATAAATCCACTATCCAAATCCTCCTCCTCTTTCTTCTTTATTTCTAGCCAGTGTCATCTCCAGTCACAGTCTAGTTCAAGCTGTTGCTGGTACCTTTTCCAGTCAGAATATCCCTACTGGTATTTTAATGGTTCCTCAACAAAGAGGGCACACTCCATTTTTGTATTCACAGCAGGTCTCACACATCACACAGCACTACGTTTGTGTTAGTGCAGATACCTGATTACCTGTCTTTCCCAGAAGATCATGTTGATCAGCCAGACAACTCCTGAAATACCTTGAAGTCTAGATTACTCTTTCAATTTTATTTGTGAAAAAAAGTTATTTCTCTGTTGAGATGCCCAAGTCACATGGTTCTAGGAAAGCTGTCTTTTGACTGCAGGAAAGACTGGAAGCAGAGCATGTCTAATATGCACACTAAAGACACACAGTCAAATAAAATAAATTTTCAGCCTTTTTTTATGAAAAGATTTATGACACTAACTAGCCACAAAGAAATGGAAAATAATAGTCCCTCTAATAAGTGATTTCAGGGGGTTTATGTACAGGTAAATACAGCTGTGAATTCAAATACAATAAATCATTCCTTTACTTCTAAATGATTGGATGTGGCACTGAGTGCCATGATCTGGTAAATGGACTGGAGTTGGACCAAGGGTTGGACTTGATGATCTCGGAGGTCTTTTCCAACCCAATCCATTCTATGAGTCTATGAAAAGCAAAGTATAGTGAGGATTATATACAAAAAATGAATCCTATTACCACTTCTTCCACTATAATTATCAATAATCAAGCTTTGCAGACAGAACAGAGTGGTCCAATTAAAGTGCTGCTTTCCTGCAGTCTTAAAAAAGAAAAGGCAGAATGAAGGTAAGTTTCTTTCTGGCAAGCCCCAAAATTCCTACCTCCCCCAGTTACCACATCCTCACTCCTCCTCTTAAACAGGAACTAAGGACATTAGATTACAACTTGATTCCAGCACCTACTAAGATCAGTGGAGACTCTCACTGGATTGATAAGCTTTGCATTAGGACACCAGCACAGGGTCTCTTGCACCCTGACTTTTGTCATTCTTTTTGACTGCCCTCACAGCCACCTTAGGAATTCTGACTAGTTTTTCTGCAGAGAGCTGGGGCTTTTCAGCAGAGTGGCCACAGTGGGCCCTGTGTGGGACACTGATGTGCTGAGCAAGGGTGATATATATTCACAGGAAAGCGAAGTCTCGGGCGGGAAAGCTGAAACAATGAGTTACTCACAAAGTAGCTGGAACACACCACGTTTGTTCTTCGCCTTTTTATAGATAAAAATCCTTTGGAGCTTATTTGTTCAAGCATTAAAATGTATCCAACTATAAACTCCAAATCTCACATCTCTAGTTATAAGTCAGTTCTATTTACAAAAAAGCAATGCTCCTTTACCCATCAGGCACTTCTAAGCACATCTTTGGATGTTGTTGCTGTTGTCTTTTTATACAGTTGAGCTATTTGTCTTAAGTGAAAAAAGTGGCATCTGTATGTAATTTCCACTTGGCACCACTATCTCCTTTTGATGACAGTCTGTACTGTTTCCCTTTCTTCTTCCAGTCACTCCAGCTGCAGGACCCAGATGTCAAACTCAGGAATGTATTTTTTTCCCAGCAGTGATATCTGATTCTGTTGTTGGCACCTCTGCTGGTGGCTGCTCTGAAGCTGCTTGTGTGCAGCTTCCTAAGTTTAAAATGCAGGCAGTGTTTTTTATTTATATGCTAAAACCTTTTCAGTTGCCTTAATTATGGGAACTGAATATTATATATTCATCAGATACACAAACATACAGGTTCCATTATTTACAATATTGGTTTCATGACAACTGTTATACTCCTGTAACCAGAAACTGGGAGGCAAGAAGTAAGCTTCCAAAAGTGCTAATAAGACATCAAAAGCAGTTGCTTACTTTCAATAACTGATCCAAACACAGAAGAGGTAAATATAAAGCAATCAAAGGGTGATTGATGAGAATAAAGAGTAAGGTAGAAAGGAAAACGTGAAAAAAGAAATGCATTAAAAAGGAATGAACAGCAAAGAGATGAGGGGAGAATAAAATATGTTAGAACTGTCTAAAAACATTTTGTCACACGTCTCTAAAAAGTGAAGTTCTTCAGAAAAGAACCAAGGAGAAAACTTCTTCCAATTAACACCTTCCTGCAATTATCTAGTTTCTTTCTCCTGGCTTCATGTTTTCCTCTTGGTTACTTTCAGCTGCAGTATTGGATTCTCTGTCATCAGGACAAGGTGTCCATCTCCTCACTCACATCCAGTGTCTGCTCCGGAGTACTGAATGTTGGGCAGCTCCATCCCCTGCAGCCCCCAAACCCGCTGTGTGCCCACCCTGCTGCAGCCCGGGGGCCAAAGGATCTGCCTGTCCCCAGATCCCCTAAGGAAGCACAGTCCTCTTCTCCTGCATTGATTCTCCTCCCTGATAAACAGAAGTGTGAGACAGCTGCCACCTTACACAAATAACTGTTAACAATGCCTTCACCTTGATGCACAGCAGTCACAGCAAGTTTATGAAGACAAAAGGGTGGCACATTAACAAACTGAGTCAAGAGTCTAACCCGTGTTAGGCTAAAAGAGCCAACTTTCAGGAAAATAGGATGGTGAGAGCTGAATCCATTAATGAACTGAAGGAGTGGTAAGTGATGAGTAACCCCAGTCAGGTAGACAGACTGACTGAAAAGTTCTGATAAAAGAAAATATGAATATATTTTTATAAATATATAATTATTAATGTTGATTTGTATAATCCTGACAGTACACCTGATCCCTGTATCCAAATACCTGTTGGATGTTGAACAGTGCATGTGGTTCATGTTGCAGAAATTAAAGAAATATGACCAGAAGTTTAAGGATTCAAATGCAAAGAGAGAATTAGCTTGAAATCCAGGAATATAAATGTTTACTGGGATTCATCCATTTAATCAATGAAAAAATTACATTTATTTTGTCATTCAATCTGGCAAGATGCCAACACCATGACTCCTGTTCATCACAGATGTTTCTGTGCACCACAGGTATGGAATGGATTCTATATGAGGAACAACAACACACAGAGCAGTCTACAGTGTCTGGATAGACAGACAGAACGATCAGTTATTGTGGTACAAGGAAGATAAATAGATAAGAGAGTGTTCAATCAGGCTGACACAAAAAACAGGGGGCAGCAGGGTCAAGACCAACACAAGCAGGTATTGCTTCATAATAAACGGCTATAGAAATAAAAGATGATAAAATTCATAGGGATACAAACAGTGGTATCATAAAATTAGTGGAAGAAAGTCCAGCATGGACAATTAAATGCAAGGAGGTTGTATTTGGCTTAAGAAGTTCATGCTCTGAAAATTACTGGAGGCTGGAGAGCATTTTAGGAGAACAGCACTATATCCTTCTGTTTTCTTATCTGCTTTCCTGTACTCTGATGCTGGTCAGTGCCCAGACAAGACACTGATTCAGACACACCTTTGGTCTGACCAAGAGAGGTTGTTCTTATGTTCAGTTTTTGGAATTTGAAAGTCCTACTGAAACCAGCTGGATGTCTAAACTCTGATACACTGCAAGTCTGAACACCCAGCTTTGTACATAGGAATAAACAAGATAAAAACTATATTACTAGAAGATGGAGAGCTCTTCTTTTTTTTTTTTTTCTTTTTTTTTTTTTTAACAGTTTAGTAAAGTTAGCAGTGTAGGGGCTGGGCTTGTGAGTTCTGTGAGAGAGGATGAAGCAGTTTCATGAGAAAGCACAGAAACCAGGAAGACAATTCTGCTACATTTGGCACGGGATGGGAAGCTAATGAGGCTGAGGCTGATGGCAGATCTGCATTCCTGGGATGAGACTGTGCCATGATTGTTGCCCTGCTACACTGGATAATAGGAGTCGGGGCTTTTAGTTGGACTCATTCGGACTGGCCACATTCAGTAACCATGTCCCACTTTCAGCACCAATGATTTCAGCATCTCTTAAAGAAATGCCCACATATGCAACTTCAACCAGCAGCCTTTTCTAGAAATGTATTCTCAGTGATTTAGGAATGTGCCAAAGCCCCAGTTACAGTGGAGTAACTCAGTAGTTATTCCAGCTGAGACTAAAGAGCTGCAGACAGTGGGAGCACACAGTGCCCACAGCTCAGCACAGGGATGGTGACAGGCAGGCTACTCAACAGGGGGAAACCAGTATGGAAAAATGGGGGTGAGAAGGTAAATTCCAATATTTTGGTCCTGAAGGTGAAAACAAAGAACGAAATTCAGAGTACTGCCAAGGACAGAATACACAGTCAGCAGACATTTTACCCCAGGCTGCAGACTTCAGTCACAACAAGCACATTATACTTCAGAACTATTTTAGCAGCATGAAAATTTCTAATTATTCTCACAGTTCTTCCTACAAACAAACTCATGAGGTGCTCCTTGGAGTTTGTGATCAAAGTGTCAGAAACAGCCACTTACACTTGTAAGTGTGAAAACTGAAGATGTTAGCACACAGATGGAAAAAGGAAAGCACGTATTGTAGTATCTATTTTACATATAAGAGACAAAACTGTGACTCTTAATCATAAGTAAGATTAGAGACTGCATACAAAACAATGCATTTAGAAGTTCTAAGGACATTGTCACAGTCTTCTTTTTACTATAGTTTTTCAATACAGCAAGACCTTATGCAAGAGGGAGAAAGTTAAAGAGAAACAAACTTTCCTGTATGTGAGTAAGGAAGCCAACTTGTGGATGAACTTGCTGGGCCCCAGCATCTCTGCCCCAGTAAGTGGAACCAGTTTCCTGCTACATCTGCTGCTCAACTACTTCTTCAAACTCAATGAAGGATGTAAATCAATGTTATTTTCATATTGGGACACTCTGGGAATATATGTGTCCATCAGATGTCCTTTGTAGCAGCTGGAAGGAATCCAGGTCCTAACAAGGAAGAACCAGCATGCACTAAACCTGAGTAACTGGCGAACAACCTTCCAGTGCAGGTGGAGATGATGTGAAAGCAAGCCTGCAAACTAAACCAAGGTTTCACATGCTTCTTCTGAGAGCTGGAACAAATTCAGGGAGAGAACAGCTTTGGCCAACCCAAGCTTATTGTAATTACCTCGCTTGTGTTGTGCTTTATCTTCCAGATGTCCATCAGGCAGAGCTGAAGAGATGAGAAACTTTCCCTACAGCAGCTGGAATACACACAACAAGCAACCAGAAAAGACTGCCAGAGAAAGAGTGCCTTTTCTTTCAGGTCCTGAAGGGAAGGAGGTCACTTTCAAGGGACCCACAAATCCTGGAGAGGGCATTGAGAATTGCTCCACAGTTCTCATTTGTAATTCATCACACTTGAGCAGCACAGGTTGTACATTTGTGTCTGGGATTTTGGAGAGTCACGGCAACCTGACACTGAACAAGCCAGTCTCCGTGTCAGAACATTTACAGGCACAGGGGAGGGAATCTCATGCTGGTTTGGTTTGTATGTTCATGCAAAACACATCAGTGGCACTGTCTGTTACTATTATAAGCCCTGGTAAAAAGGAGGAATGAATTACAAATATCACCAGCCTGCATGGAGCCCCCATGGTGGGGAGAGGCCTCGTGCCACAGCCTGTCCAAGTGCCAGGGCCAGGAGAGGAGCCACACCTGAGGGCCTGGACAGTGACTGGAGACAACACAACATGCCCCTGCTAACACTGAGTGGGTTTTAACACTACTTATTGAAAGTTTGACTGCTGGAGACTTTGTGTTCACCACATTCACTGGAGGAGCACAGTACAAAGTCATATTTATATCCTTGGAAATAAAACTCTCAAGGGAAAGGAATGACTCCCCAGGCTGTCCTGTGACATGAAAGAACAAGCCTCCACCTTTTGAAGGATAGATCCTACATTTGGAATTGATTTCAGGCACATAAGATCTGTTAGAAATAAAATCAAGATGGGTTGTTACATGCACATCGTGGTCTGCACTTCAGAGGGGACTGTGCCATATTGGCTGTGAGTCTTGAAGAGTTAAGAAGTGCAACGCAGTCTGTGGAGTTTGCAAAACATTTCACCTGCCTGCTACCAAGAGAAGGATAGAAAGTAAGTTAGGATGAGCAATGGCCACTGCAGGAACCTTGGCTATGGACCCTCAAGGTAAAAGAAAGATTGAACTGCACAATCCTGTACAAACAGTTACCCTGGGCTGCAACAAAGTGATGCAATTTCCTATGAAATGGATTATAATGTTCAAGTAAACTAAGATTGAGATAGAAAAGTGAGGTAACCCTTTGAAATGATGGCATTATTACCATCATAATCATCTTGAGCTTGAATTTGACAATAAAAACATTCAACAAAATGAAAGTCTGTGATGGCTCCCCAGCCTCCTTTCTTCTTTAGATACTGGAAAATAAATACTGTGGAAACACCTTTTCTCTCATATATGGGAGAAGACAGTCTGTGCCTCCTAGATTATAACAACAGCTATTATATTTGGAAGGTCTACTGTGAAGGCAACAGCTGTGGAGATTCAAGTAAATACAGTGGGAAAAGTGGGCTGTATTACAACAATCTTACCCGAGACAGAAGAAGCCACAACATTTCAGGATCAGACTATAAATGTAACCTTTCAAAATTCCATAAAGTTATTTTTCAGAATTGGAACTGTCATGTGACTGTCCCAGTAAAAGCAGTTTGGCATGGGAACCTCTGAGTAGGCTCAGCAAAATGGAGAAGGCAGAAAATGGAGTATTTTAGCACAAAGCTTAAAAAAATGGAAACCACCAGAAGTGCCTAAAAGGGAAACATCACTGTCCTGCAGACAGAACAGGGACCAAAAAAACCCAGTATTGCTGTTTTTTCCTTTGCTTTTTATTATTTTCCTGAAGAGATTACCCAAGCACTTTTTCTGCTGACTGTCAGGCACGATATAATTAGACATAGTCAAGTAAATTTGATATGTGAAAATACAATGAGATTTTCTTCCTCTTTCAGCTACTCCTCCCAACCAATTGAATGCCCACACTGAGGAAGGAATACTGGAGATTGCTAATATGCACAGATTTCAGCTCTGAGAGTCTCAGTCAGCCACTAATTTACAACTCTGAAGAGATTTACATTTCTCTAACTCCAAAACTGAACTGTCACATAACTCACAGCTTGATATTTGATTTTTTTTCCTGGCAGTAGACAGTAAAAGCAATGATTTTAAATAAAAACAGAACCAAAACCGATAACCTGTTTTACTTAGATTTCAAATTCACCAGTATAGTAAATTCTACAGAATAGAAACACAAAGTTATTGTGTAAGTAATCACCAGCTGGTCAGTATCCAGCAAATGAAGGAATATTCCTTATTATCATTATTCAGAATTGAAGTCTTCTCAGCACATCTTTGTGACAATGACCTTTTGCCAATGTTAGAGAAACAGTTCTTGCTGTTTCACAGCATCTTTAGGATGCAATGATCTGGTAAAGAGTTGCACGTGGCAAAATATGCAACTGACAGAGAATTAAGAAAAATTAGAGAAATCTCAGTGAACATGACACAATTTATAGTTTTAGCTAAATTAACTGTTCACATGCAACAAGCTAAAAACATTATGGAAACCACAAACTGATTTATGCTCACTAAGATTCTGTCTGTAGTCTGCTCTCTGGCTGAGACAAACTCGGGTTTTCTAGACTTTTCTGGCACTGAAAGCAGCGTCTGCAGGGCAGATGTCTGGTGGAAATAGAGACAAAAGCAATGTGATAGAAGCAATCACACCAGATGTCGAGAGCAAGCAATTATCCAAAATAAAATGCATTGACAGGAGATCCAAATCTGAAGGCACTGGTTACCTTTAACCACTTACGCTCTAGCAGCTGACAGAGGGGAGACAAGTATGAATTTTAAAAGTAAACCCTACGATGTAGGTCAGTGTCTTCCCTCTCATAAAAAGTCTCTCACAGCACTCAACTGAAAGGTTGCTATTGTTCAGTGGCAGTTGACCAAAAAACATTTCTGCACAGAAATTTTCAGATTTTCCTCCACAGGTCAAACTCTCCTACCTAAGTAAGAAGTAATTTTCTGCCCAGAACCCAATATTACACAAGACAGTGTAGGAAAAGAATCATAGAATCAGTCCTTACTGAAAATGCAGTCAGTAGGACTGACAGTTGGGTTAGTGTTTTGTGCAGTTCCTTGACGAGAACAAGTGGAAATACAGGAAATTCTATTTAAAGATAAGGAAAAAACCTTTCTCATTTTGCAAGTGGTAACAAAATGGAAGAGGCTGATCAGGGAAGTTGTAGAGGCTCCATCCTTGGAGGTATTTAACTCCCAACTGGACACACCTTGGGAAATGTGCTATGGATGAGCCTGTTTTGACTTTGGACTAGAAAATCTCCAGAGGACCCTTCCAGGCTCAACCATTCTATGATTCTGTGAATGTGGAAAACACCAATGTTTAGGAATTTTCTTTAATTGCCATTTCCTATCCATTCTTTTTCAACAGCACCAGATGTCTGTCATCTCCATACCTTGCCTGAAATTATGGTAGTTTTGATTTCCAAAGTTTTCTGTTCACTGCCCATAAAGCCATGCTGTCATTTTAATCTTACTGTCCTCGCATCTGATTTACTTGTACTCTCACTATCCCACTCTTTTCCTTCCTTTTCCTCCTTCAGTTTCCAGAGAATGGAAGTATTCTTTATAATTTTTCATCTGGAATGATCTCCTCCCTTCCAAATTACTAAGACATAGGTTTTTTCACCAATCTTTTGTGCACTTCCTTATGTTCTCCTTTCAAAAAATGCAGTAGCTGCCAGAAGTGTGTGTTCCACTGTTTGGACTTACAATCACTTCGGAATATCTTACAGCTCTTATAAAACTGCAGTTGTTAAGGAACTGGTATTTCATGCATCACCTGATCCAGAATAATCCAGTTGGCTGAGATTATTTTTGAAACATTCACAGAAAAATCTTCACTTTCCATTGGTGAATATCTATTGTAAACTAAGTGTGCTCTGACTTCAATGTTATGAGTCAACTAAATATGCAATCCCTTTGTTTTCACAGGAACCTTCTCCCAGCAGCACTTAATCAACTAAGACTACACAATTATTACTGTCCTCACCTGCTGATATTAGAAGTGCTGTCAAATTATCTACTTTCACATGTACATATATAACACTTACACATGAAACCTCTTTGGCAGGTATCATCACAGCACACAAATTTCTGGGTTTCCACATGCAAGTTTGCTGTGTGCAAACATTGCCATTCCCACAGGATTACAATTGTCCCTCTGAAAACCAACTTTGATATGGCACAGATTGGCAAACCAGACCAACACTTGTCATTCCATCAGCTGCATAACAAAAATGAGCAGTATTAGTTATGTGAGTAGAATTTCTTAGAATTTTGGTGGGATTTTTGCAGCAACAAGTGCCCAGTGCTAATCATAACTCTCGTCTCTGCTTCACAGTGGAACTGCATTCCAGTTTGGTAGGACACTTCACAGGCAAAAGAAACATTGCAAACATCTACATTCATCATTACTAAAAATAAAATATAAACACTAACAAAGGCATCTATTAATCAGCACTTGCTGGGAATCATATTGTTACAGAAAGCATTTCAGAAGGACTCTAACCATGTCTTCTTTTGAAATTTTATAAAACATCTTCCTTTGAAAGTCTTTCAGACACATTGGTTATGGAAGAAGGAGTACTGATAATACCAAACAACAAACTCCCTACAAAGTTCACAGAACTGAGTGTTCAGATCAGGTACCTCCCATACGATATGAGTCACTGGATTTTGGGATGATGTTGTAAATGCAATCAAAGCATGTTTAGTTTCACTTTGGTTTGTTAGAACTACAAAAGAAGAAGGAAGAAACAGCAATTTGCAAGGAGATGGAAAACAAGCCAATATAAATAGAAAAAATAGTTACACTTAATGAGATTTGTTTTCATTGGAACCACTGCTGGGTTTCACTTTCAAACTACAGAGTTATCTCCTTTCATTTGATTAGAAACAATGCTATGCAATCTCTCTGAGCTGCTTTGATTCTCCCACCAAATAAAAGAACAAGAGCCTTCACGCTTAAAGAGAGAAAACAGTCAATTTAAGGAAATGAAACAACAGAGAAAGAACTTAGTTACTTTAAATACAAACATGAAGACAATTACATCACAGATAGTAAATCACAGTCTGGCAAGGATGCTGGTGGAGAAGTTCTGTCACAACTCAGGAGTTGCTAAAAGTCACAGGATTACTGTTGGAAGGGCATAGTTGTGTGAGTTTTTATAACAAACTATCTCAATACATTTATTTTCTTTTTAGTAGTTGCTTCTAAACTTTTCCTTTATTGTTGTTTTCATAATCCTTCAGTCTCCCAGTGACTAATGACTTTCCTTCTCTCTCTGTGCCTCAGCAGTCCTTGCCACCTTTTTTCCTTCAAGCTGCTTAATGTAATTAGGTAATTTAAATTATCAAAGCAATTATTCCCAAATGGAATACAGGTTGACATTTGCTGCTTCTACTCTGAGTCTCCTTCTGTCTTGCACTCTTAAAAGCTTATTGATTTCTCCAGTTGAAAACTTAAATAATAAGATTTTGCCTCTTTCCAGAAGCTTTGCCTTGCCCGTGGTTCTGTGTTCCCAGATCTCCACAGCTACAGCACCACTGTGGGTGTGCTTTTACCCCCTTGTGTTGGACCATGTGGTTACAGCCTTAAATGTGCATTCCTTCACCTCCTACCTGCTACCTGTGTCTTAGAAAAACCTTCACCTCCAATTCAAACATCACAGATGTTGTGCATTATAAAATAATAACTGTGTTTATGCTACAGAGTGGTTTTGCTTTAAATATCTCGGTGACTAAAGACACAGTCCAAAGCACACCTAGAGAGTGAGCCAGAATATTAACAAGTATTAATTACAACCGGGGTTTGCCCTGTGTGAAGATTACAAACTGTGACTCAAAACTGCATCAAGTTATCAGGGGTTCAGCCTCAGAGGATAAATGCTCAGCTAATGGAATCTGGTGGCAATTCCATGGAAGCTGCACCCCAGGATCTCAACCTCAAACACCCCACTCTCACTGGGATTGCACAGTATATGGCACTGCTCTTGACTCTGCACTTTTTGCGTATCCAAATTTCTTCCCAAAAAGCAGAGGAATCAGTTTGTGAAGCAAAATGAAGGCTAACTGGGGATGGAAAGTTCTTTTCACAAATATATTATGTTTCTAGTGGCAATGATGCTGCAACTATGACAATCTGTGCATATAAATGATTTAAGCTGTCTAGGGATAGCTCATGTTTTTACTGCACAAACCAATATGTGCAGTAGTTGCTTTGGTTCAGGTCTCAAAAAGATCTTATACTGCAGAAAGTCCAGCTGTTATTTCACTTAAGTCATTTGTCTAGTAAAAGATAATACTTCTTCATATGAGCCTTGACTTGCTTTATGTTGTGCTCTGCTGTTTCCAAGTGTTGTAAATTAACAGAGATCACATGTAAGTGTGTGGTTACTTTTTATGCACTAAAGGATAAGCTGTTGGCTTCATCTTTTATTTCACTTTTGAATACATTATTTTTTACTTGAATACTTCAAGCTCTTCCCTTCACTAACAAAGTCCACTGTCAGTGGTAACATGTTAATTCAAGTATATGTTTTACCAGAATTCCCAGGCCCTAATAACCATCACTTCCTGCATTCATAATAAAAACAGTGTGAGATGGCCATGTTCTCACACATCAAACAAAGCCCCGGGACAGCCCAGTTAAATGATTTGCCAACATACTATTTGATAGAGCCCCAGCACTTTTCCAAGCCCTTCTCATTATGCACATGGCTGTTTAGGACACACCACGGGAAATGCTCACCAGCACTGCTGAACTGTCTGATTGAAAGGACTTGTTCCTTGTTTTGAGATAACTCTGGTAATCTTAAAGTAAGAGGTTGAACGATGCAAAGTATTTTTTTAAATAGTTTGCCAAACCTTAATGTGTTCCCTTACAACAACATATGGTATAGTCATTGTTTAAAGGCAGGTTCTCAGCAGTCACATCTTTCACTGCAGGGATTGAACTGGGGACCCATCTGCTCAGATCTATTAAACTCTCAATACAATTTCAAACATTTGCTGAACTGACGACACTTTCAAATAGGGCAGGATTTTTATAGTGTAGGTGAATAAGAGGAACAGGATTTCACTTTAAACAAAATCATCTTAAATTGTCACAGAAAAGAAAAAAGGAAATAAACAGCTGCAGTCCTGAATCACGTTAAACACAATGCCAGGGCTGTGTGATAGAGGCTCCCTGTTATAAAGCTTTCTTTTTTCCTTTAAACTAAGGAATGTGCAAATGGTAATCACACTGGCTCAACAGAAAAGCACTTTACAGCACACCCCAAAACATAGAGGTGATCTCTTTTATTAGGGCAACTAAAAATATAAAGGAGTGGTCTTTGAGAAATTTTATTTTAATTTGTTTTATCAGAGCTTGTGAGCAGTAAAAAGGAAAATCAAAGGGTTGCCCTGTGTGGTTCCTCTTGGTAAAATAATCAGCTTTGAAGTTATTCTTTGGATAACACAAGACACTGGGTTAAGTAAGGGGCACCTCCTTGGGATTTATTTCCATTTGACACTGCACTGCCAAACATATGTAAATTTTATACCAAACCAAATGTGAAAACATGCATTATACTAAACAACACTATGAACAGCATGATTGTTCCTCAAATAACCACATAGCTGAGAAAAAAGACAGAGGAACACACAGGAGAGCAAAATCAAGGAAAATTTAGGGGGAAAAATACAAAATGAAAGAAAACTTGAACTATTGATCCACCAATATTCTTACACTGGCGACTCCCCAGCTGGAGTGACATATCACAGTTCACCAAGTCATCAGCTCTGACAACTTAAACAACAAAGGATCTGTATCTATACACAGAATAAATGAAATCAGATTTGTTGTCAATCTGATAACCATCATATTTTGACAGTTAATTATGTTCATTCAGAGAAGCACATCCCAATTCATGGTAACTAAAATGCCCACTATAACTGAAAATCTGTTCACAGTTTCCCTCATAGGTGTTTTCTGGTAATTCACTGATTTTATTGTCTAACACAAGGAAGAAAAATTAAAAATAAAGCAGGAAAGAGAAAGAAGGGGGGAAAATACATTAAAAAATGGTAGGACAAGAAAAACTACAGATCTCCTCACAGCAGCAGTATCTTGAGTACAGGATTACAAACACACATACCAGTTCACACTTTCCTACAGAATTTTTACCCTGAAAATGGTCTACCTTGTACCACAGCTTTCCATGGCAACTTGCAATAAAAACTCATATATACTGGAATGGTATATTGATAACAGATAAGGCCTTGCCTAAACTTGCTCTTCCAAATAAGATAAAATACATATTCAAATCAGAACAATTTCTTTAAAAAATTCCAGAGATCCAAACTCTCTCCACATGGACATTTTTATTCCAGAATAAACACATCAAAGAGTGTCAGCAACAAGAAAAACCTCGGAAAGTGTTTTAATGCAGTTCATGACTTGTCTCCTGTACACAATTATGGAATCACAGAATGGTTTGGGTTGGAAGGGACCTTACGGTCCATCTCATTCACCATGGCAGGGACACCTTCCACTCTCCCCAGCTGCTCAGAGTCCTGCCCAGCCTGGCCTTGGACCCTTCCAGGGATGGGGCAGCCACAGCTTCTCTGGGCAACCTGTGCCAGGGCCAACCACTCTCACAGGGAGGAATTCCTTCTGCATATCTAATCTAAAATTCTACCCCCCTCCAGTCCACCGTGCCAGCCAGGCTGGTGCCACCAACAAAATTCCTGAGGGTGCCTCAATCCCTCTGTGCCTGTTGCCTGCAAAGATGTTAAGGAGCACAGCCCTGATGCCAGCCCTGAGGAATGCAGCTTGACACTGGGCTCCCCTTGGACACTGAGCCATGGACTGCAGCTCTTGGAGCGTGACCATCCAGGCAATTCCTCATCCACCAATGATCCACCCACCAAATCCACCTCTCTGCAGCCTGAGCCCGGGATGTTGTCAGGGCAGTGTCCAGGTGGGTGACATCAGCAGCTCTGCCTTAACCCCCAGGCTGTGATCCCACCAGAGAGGGCCAGGAAACGTCAGGCAGGATTCACCTTCAGTGAAAAAAGATCACAGCTCCTCCTGCACTGTTCAGAGATCAGTGGACACCAAATATTTTTGTTCATTGTTCATTTGAAGGCACAAAACATTTGCCAAAGGTGTGACTTTTTGATGCTGGTCATTAGAGCTTCCTTCTGGTACTTCCATACAACGCCTTTATTGGAATTACCAAACTGAAGCTTTTGCTACAGTACTCTATTAATGATCACAACACACTTACTGAATGATCATATAAGATCAATTGAAAAATGCTGCTTCCTGATAGCAAATATCATAGGAAAAAATATATAGAAAATTATTATTTACATTTTGAATAACATTTTTTCCACTGGAATATGGTATAGGAGTTTAAATATGGTGTGGCTTTGCAGGAAAGTAAACTCAGACAAGACAGCAGAAAATTCTTCAAAGTAAACCAGGTGAATTTCAAAAGATATGTGGGAATCACACCATGGCAAAATGAAGGCAAGCATAAGACGAAGTCAATGAAGAAAAAATCTAGTGTCAAATCATATTTGTGGAATCTATGGAAACCTCATCAAAGTGAAC
This sequence comes from Sakesphorus luctuosus, assembly GCA_013396695.1. Taxonomy (NCBI): domain Eukaryota; kingdom Metazoa; phylum Chordata; class Aves; order Passeriformes; family Thamnophilidae; genus Sakesphorus; species Sakesphorus luctuosus. The sequence continues at coordinate 1,161,790 of VWZD01008773.1, forward strand.
GAGATTTGTATCAAAGGCAATTTTTGTGATGTCTGAGTGAAATCGAGTAAATGTGCTTGGAAATTTATGTCTCAACAAAACTAAATAGCTCAATGTGGGTCTGTAAAAGTCAGATTAACAACCGACAGCACAGCCTTCAACTCAGATCCTGCAGCTGGCATTTCTGAGCTAAAGATACATAACAGGATGATCAGAGGAGGTTTGTAAAAGGCAGAGAAATTGAGAACTGAACACAGGCTCTCAGTGTTGAAAGCTGTCTCTTGGTATCAAAGAGAAAAACTACTGCATAAAAACATCCAGCAGGAAGGATTGCAACTAATCTACTGAGACAACTTGCCATGCATTTTGATACTGGATGGGATTGTCAAGCTGGGTCAGATCACTGAAAAATCATTTTGCACAAGATCATCCCACAGTGGAAAAAAATTTAGGATACTTTCAGTCCTCAGCCACAGACCCTTCATCTTTTGATAACATTCTGCTTGTTGAGTGAAGATTTTAATGAAAACAGTATTTCAGAACTTCCTTCCTTTGTGATTACATGTCCTCACCTTAACCTTATTTTAACATTGTTTTTTGTGTGGGCGTTTATTGTATTGCAGAGTATGGCAAATCTGATAAGGGCAAAGCAAAGACTGAGCCCAGTCTTATTGTATCAGAATGGCTGAAATAATTCCATATCCTGGAAAACCTGGGAACTTCTGGTCCTACCTTCAGACATAGAATGGATACACGGTTTTTGATTACAGAAAGTATTCCTGCAGTCAAACACAAAGCTAAACTTGAGTTGTATTCTGTGATGAACAATCAACATGGCTCATTTCCTGGGCTTTGGGAGAAAAACTGTTTCTTGCACAACCCACTGGACTGAGGATAATAGGAATGATATGCTTGATGACAGCAGCAACATAGTATCTAAAAAATATCTCAGAAGACTGCACTTGTGAATTAAAGTATGAATGTCGTAGGGAGAGCACACAGGATGTTTGATCCCAAAGGATTTCTTTCTTTCAGTGCCCTGTAAGCTACAGCTGGAGCTGTTACCACCATCCATGACCTGGAGAGTTAATTCTTCCCAGACATTCCAACTTGTTTCTTGAAAGACCACAACAGTTATTAAGAGACAACAAAACCCACTAATTTCCAACTTGGCTTCCAAATGAAAAAATTTATTTCCTTTATCTCCATTTTATTTTATTTTATTTTATTTTAACTTATTTTCATGCCTTGCAATAAAATGTCTAATTGCCTGGGTTTGGTACCTCATAGGACATAATTTTTTAGACATAACAGAAATATTATTCCCAGTTCTTTGCGTGTTTTTTGCAAAGAGAGTTTCTTCTGCTCTCACCATAAAACATCAACTAATTATTGAACAGAGAAGTGATCCCTGCTGATTCTACCTGAGCCTGTTACATCACTCCTGAAATTCAGAAGTGGTTGGCTGCTGCAGAATGGTGCCCTTCACAACAGGACACTATAACAGAATATCCATATTCTTGGTGGATATTTCCAATCCCCAACACCTCACCAGTCTCCTGTACAATAACACCTGCCAATTACTTTGAACACATTCATGTTACAGCTGGATTCCCATGCACACCTAGAGGAAAAGCAAAGAAGACTGAAAAATTTAGTGTGAGCACAGCTCCTGGCAGCATAGAAACTGTTATCTCTAAATAAATAATTCAAACTTACAATAGAGACAGTTGCCTCCAAGGACTCACAGTTCCTTTAGAGTTCTTACAATGACCAATCATATTGACATACAATTTCTTTAATCTGTACATTTAAAAAATAATCAGACCACCAGTAGATTACAGTTTGAAAGAGATACCCTTTACAGGCAATACGTTTCAAAATTATTCCTAATATACTTTCCTGTGCTTCTGGTAACTGTCAAAAATTGGCTTCGTATCAGATGGAATAGTGGTCTGATTTAATGCAGCATTTCCTGTTTGGATATTTAACTAATTCCATTATTTTCTCCAGGGCTGGAGTTTTCACTGAGAAAGCAGACTGCAGGAGCCTCCAGTGAAGGCTGTTTCAGTGCTCGTTTCCTGGATCTGACCTTGACTTCTGAGAGAATTAACCCTTTAGTTCAGTGAGCTGCTAACGCCTAAAGTGGCCAAGATGCCCATCTTCACATCTATCTATTTCACAGCCCTCACAGAATTCAGGGAATCATTTGAAAGCTTCTTCCACAAGGGCAAGGACTCCACATTTCCAAACTGTTGACAGCTGAAATTTCTGACAAATGTTTCTGCGTGTAAAAATGAATACTCTGTATGTATATACGGAAGAAAAAAGACACTTGGACAACAAACAATAAGTTGAAGCTCCTTTGAAAACAGCAAGGCTCCTTAGGACTCAGCTCATTAATTTTCCCGTGGAGATATGCAATTGAAATTCGGTGAGAGTTAAACACTTGACTCCCTCAGGTTCTTTAGAATCCCAGATGAAGTGATATTTAACTAATTCCCACACTAACAGAAATTAGTCATTTGGCAGAACGATGCAATCTAATTGTTGGTCACTAGAACAGGTTCAGTGTCCAGCACAGCATTTAATGACGCCGACAGAGGAGCTCACGTCCTGCCCCGGGCTCACATAAGCTGAGATCTCACTCACTGGGGCAGGTACGAGGGAAGTGCTGGAGCTGGAGGGGCCTCTGTACCTGCAGTAAGGTTAGGAACATGCATTCAGCCTTCCACGAGCACTTCAAAGCATGGATATTCTACACACTGCAAGTAATGTGTTCTTTGGGTGTGACCATCTCACACGCTCTACAAAATTGACGAAATAAGATCCCTCTCTGACTTGTACAAAATAAAATTAGACATGTATGGAAAGATTTACTCTTGAATAGCAAGAGTCTTTTTCCCCTTAGTTTGTTTTCCCTCTTTCATTCTTGGTGTCCTGGCTTTGCTGCCAGAGGCTTCTAAACTGGTGAGCTCACTCTCCCCCTCCTTCTTCCTCTCCCCTTTCTCCTCGCCCTGCCCGTCGGAGCTCTCAATGGGCTCCCGCAGCCACTCGGGCGGACAGCATTCCGTTGCCAGGCGACTCCCTGAAAAGAAGCGCATGGAGCTGCGGCACAGACAGAGCGTGCCCGTCTGCTCCAGTGATGCTATGGCCTAATTTCTACCTCTGTTGTGTTGGATACAAAAGGGAACATCTCCAGAGTAGTGGGTTAAGGAGTACGGAATTATCTGCACTTTTTTGGTTGTTTGTTTTTTGCCTCTCTCCTGATCGGTGCATCCCCTCCAGCCCAGGGCCCCCAGAAGTCATGCATGTCTAATCTGCATGCAGGCGTTTGGGACTGCTCCCTGGGCTCTGTGGGACACTGACAACTTTCTGTTAGCTTTTGGCTGAGTTAATAGTACTTATAGGATCTGTTAAGCTTCCCTGTAGCTCTCCCATAAGGCCAGTTTGGATGTAAATTCTCAAGGCCATTCATCTTTTCCTACCTGACTCTTCATTGCCTGGGTGTTTGGGGTTTTTTAAAAGGCCTCTTTAGGAATGCAAGCATAGCTTTTCTTATTTTCCCTCCTTTCACTGTGCTTTCCTGAGAACAAAGAACAGCAAACTAAGAAATTCCTTTGGTTTTTCCATGGCCTGAAGAAAGACCACTGCTTTATCCATGGATTTAGTTTTGGACTGCCTAATCTTCTCAAAAGGCAGGCCCATACACATTCAGATTCTGGGGTTTGAACTCAGCTCTGCAATCACAATCCTCCACTGTCTGTTACAGACAGTATTATCATTAGGTAAGAACCAGCAGGCAGATAAGAGGCAAGTGTCCCTATATCTATTGCTAGCTTCCTTAAAATGTATTGTTAGCATGTTTTAATAAGAGTTTGCTCATTCTAGTTGCCTTTTGTCAGGTGTGGTACCAACTCAGCAGCTCACTCAACCTGCAAGAAACCTGAACCTCAGAGAGAAGCTGCACTGTATTCAGCCTGACAGAGTCTAATATTGCTCTGGTGCTCTGGGTATTCCACCAATCCTTACCTCACTTCTGGAGCAAGTCTGAATTCCCAGTCCTAATCTACAAATCCCTAATTTGGTTAGTGCACATCTACTTTAAGGGCAGCCAAGAACCCTCATGCACTGATCCCCTGGAGGCAGCATTATCCTGCAGATTCCTGCCAGCACTGCTACGTCAACACAGAGTGTGAAAAGCACAGAACCTCCAGCTGACTCTGCTGCACCAGCAAATACCCAGTTCAACCTCATTTGTGCCACCAGGGCGGCACATTTGTCAGCTTATTTTTGCCTTCAGAAATGTCCTGTAATTAAACTGGCAAAACCCAGATATGAAAATACCAGATGCCCTGTAACAGGTAAGACCATGGCCAGTGTCACTGGACACATTATAAGAAAGACACAGAGATCCAATGGCTCTGTAGAAGAAAGGTCCCAGCCCAAATATTCCAATTCTTGCCCATGGCACAGTACTTGTGTGATTGCAGCCATCTCTCATTCCTGGGTACTTTGCCGTGGATAAGATTCTGCCTCTCTGTTCCTTATCTTTTGCTTACCTCCGACACAAAGGATCAGAACTGTTCGACTGTGTGGCAGCCACAGTTCTGCAACGCCAAACACAAATGCACTGCCGAAGTCCCATCCTTCTGGAGCAGAAGGATATTTCTGTCCCTGGGAGTTTCACATGCTAGGAAGTCACCACATTATTTACAAAATGCTGTAAGACCTTCTGGAAAGAAAGGTGCTATATACAGGCAGAACAATAGTTAGTGCTTGCATGAGTCACACATACACAACTTTCAGTATTACACAACTCCTCAAACATCCCTCTTCCCCAAACACTCTGTATAAGATGAAACTTGGGACTTCTCTCCCTCAAAACACAATTTAATAGCACTAAAGAAACAACAAAATGTCTTAATATTACACTAGAAATTCACACTCCCATTTGAAGATAATCTGAAAGGGAAAATACAGCCCCAGAACCACTTATGGCCACAGCAAAACTAATGAAAAAAGAAAATTAGGGGATCCCTTGCCAAACAGGTAAAGAACTGAAGAATAATAACACAAGCCCACTTGCCATACAGACATCAGCTTCTTACTTATTGTCCAGGGTCAGTCCCTGTGTTTTTCTATGTATGTTTGGATCCTGCATCAATTGAAGATGATTCCACAGTTTGGCCCACAGCCAGAAAGTGGCAAGTGAAATAATGTTCCAGTACTTGCACTGTGAACACACAGCTGGCTTCAAAGGGAAATGGACTAATCCTACTTCATTTCCCTTCTTCAGTGTGTGTTTAAAGAGCTTTGGTGCACTGAAGGAAATCCACCAGAATTCATTAGTTCCCTCATGATTCAGCTCATTGCTGCTGGAAAGGGAAGCAGGTCGGGATTGCAGGATTCTACTCAATTTCCTTTTGAAGCAGACTGTAAGCCAATTCTGCTCGCAGTTGTAGACACACAGATCTCACTAATGATGCATATATTTGTATGTGATACCTCTCCAGGCTGCCTAAAACATATCAAGACTATGTATGGAAGAAGAAAAATTCAATAATCTATTTGAGTTTGTTCCATTGAGAACTTTTGCCTGAGAACATTCCTGAGAAACAAACTCAGAAAAATGAGAGAACTTCTAGAAATAGACAGGAGAAAGGAGAGATAGAAAAACTCAACTGAGACTAGGAAACAATCACAATGAAGGAAAAAAGAATAATAATTCTTTAAATACATCATATACATTTTCTGCTAGTCAATGAAAAACTACAGCAAATTAAAACACTGACTGAAATAGCTGAAGCAAATCCTAGGGATCATTTCAATTTTGTTTGGAGGTGGTTTTGGAAACAGAGACATGAAGATAAATCACCTGCTCTGAACAGGAAGATCTTCCTGTTCATAATCAGATCTCTATGTTTCTCTCTTCAGAGCTCATGTCATATTTTTATGAGCTTTCTTAAGGTTATTGGAAGCAATAGGATTTCAAATTATTCCAGGCTATATCCTATTCAGTTTGAGGCCACTGCTTGTGAGACAGCAAGCCAGAAATCAACACTCTTCACAAGCAAACCTACAATTAACCACCTAAGCAGAAGGTGGCTTGTGACAAACAGCCCAGAACAGAGGAAAGCCACAGGGCTCGTGATGGGACCGTGGCTTCACTGGAATCAAATAAGCACAACATGTAAAAATCCCTTTCTGTAACTACAGTGAAGACAAAGAAGTATTACTGCTGTAACGAACTGGCTCTTAAGCTTGAACTGTGGTACTTTAAGTGGTGAAGAGCCTTATGAATTTGGCTTCCCCACTAATTACAAATCCATTAGCTTGAAGCAGTGCACTGCAGAGAAAATGGTCCTGGTTGAAATCAGCCCAAAAGCCATTAAAATATCAACACTGTCTCTGAGATGGGCGACTCCAAACCCCATAAGCTTTAGAAGGTTTTATTGTGTGAAGTTCAAGGGGTGTTTGAGGGGCTCTATGCAGCAATTTAAAAATCTGATTCCTTACCAGTTAGCTGCAGAAATTCAGAACAGACACAATTTATATCCTGCACTAATAGCTCCTCAGCACAGGAAAATGAAGGACAATTAGAGAGCAAGTAATGGCTCAGTGGTTCTGTAGAGCACTGTACCACCTACAGAGTGAGTTGAAATGAGATTATTTTCCTTTGCTGCTCTCTGCCACCCTCAGCTTACAGCTTTAACTTCTACTACTAGACCACAATTTAAGATGTTATTCAACCTGCTCTAGAAAAAGTCATATGACATTTATAACATACAAAGGCTGAGAGTTTCATATGGAAGTGCTGGGACAGACACAGCAATAACAGATAATCTGTCCTCTTTGCATGTACAACTTACCTTCCCACTCCAAAGACAAAGGTTTAAGGTCCCACCCCTCTTTGGTTGTAGTGAAGGAATATTGCACAGGAAGAAACCAATCACCACTTGTAGATAAGATAACAAACAAATAAGTTCATGAAACAAAGACATATCACAGCTCAAACATTCAAAGTCAAAATCAGTTTATTCGACACTTTCCTCATTTTGTTGTTCAATGTCCTTTCAAAGTACAAGACAGTAGATCATGCAAAGACAATTCTAGCTCAATCAGTTCAGCCAGTAACTAACTACATTTATGTAATCCTTTCTTTATAACCACATTTGTCCCTGCTATTATTATTCTTGTTTGCTATCCTGATTACATTCAAGGTTTTCTTTTGCATTGCCTTTACAAAATCTGCATTCTCCTTCTTCCTACCTGCTGTTTTGCTCTCTCACAAAGAACCATTTCATTTTGTGCATGCTGTGCATGCATATGTGTTAAAACTTCACTTGGTGTCACCTCAGAATTCAAATTTCCCTCCAATTTGAGGTAAATTATTCTGGATAAAATTATATTCTAAATGTAACCAAGCCCTTAACAGAGATGAGAATTTTGTTTTTACTGCCAGAAACATTTCAGCTTGCAAAACAGATTCCAGCAAAACCTGGCCTTGATTCCTAATGGAAAGAGCCACAGGTTCCTTCCATGAAAATAAAAAATGGAGTATGGAGTGAGAAATGTAGTTCAGTAACTTCCCCTACCACAGAGGCAGAGTTACTATTTACAAATTGGAGTTAGTGTATGCAAGGAGAATTGGGCCCTTGAAGACATAACAGGAAAAGAAAACATCCTTTGATTTACATCAGAGATGTCTCCTGGGCTTCATACGGGAGGCAGTGAAACACTGAGGGAGAGAGAAATGCTGTGGCAAGAAGAACATACTGACAGAGGAACACCTGCCCCTGCTGCCATTCTTTGACAGGTACCACATGACCTTGTGTGTCTGCAAGCAGGATTTAATACACTGTGGAGGGCAACACAGGCTGCCCAGTGGTGGAACAAAAGGGAAAGGAAAGCAGTCAGGGAGGCAGGAAACATCAAGTCCTCCCACTGTGCACTGCACATGGTGCAGACACTTGTGCAGAGCACCTGGGCAATGCAGGCACTGCAGGTTGTCTGGGGAAGGAGGAACAGAGACTGTGGATGCCACACAGCCTTACAGTGACCTTGGTAACAGCTACTCTGAAAATACAGGGTGGCTCCTTCAAGCTGCAGACATAGATCTATCACCTGCATTCATCAGCCATACACCCTGCTCCCAGCACCTTTTTTAGACATCCTAAACTAAGAGGAGTTATGTGATTCTATGATAAGGGTTAGATTTGATATCTACAAACTTATTCTCACTAAGAGGCTTAACCTATGACTTGTCAATATTATCCTATCCCTTTGATTCTTCAAATATAAAATATTATAGACCTAAGCACTTCAACATTCCCTCCAAACAATACAGCCTACTGAGCATGAGGTTCAGAATTTTGACATTGCTAGATAAACCCACATATTTCTCAATTAATTGCCAAATGTGCATGCTTTAATAATTGTGGCCAAACCAAGGAAAATGAGTCTCTTTTGGCAGAAAATCCAGTATTTAAACTCCAAGAAAAAAAAAGGATTAAAATGTTCCTCTTCTGCTCAACCTTGGATTAAGCAGCTGTCTATTTGCCAGGGATTTAGGAAAACTCCAAATAGAACCCAGCCAATTATTATGTATTAAAAAGTGAGGTTTCTGTATGAGAATGTCCTCACGTGTTTCACTGTGCCAGTTCAAAATACGTGTGTAGCTACTGAGAAATGTGGAGAAATCAATCCCCCACAACTGTTAGAAAATGTTGTGTTTGACACTAACCAGTGCAGCTGCTTCTTTGCTTTCTCAACAGCCTTCGTAGCCTCCTCGAGTTGTTTCCTAAGGTCTTCCTTTGGCTGGTCTTGTTTACAGCACTAGGAGAGGAAGAAACAAAGCAATTGTAAAGCTTGTTAAGAAGTAGTTCATGTGCTATTAACGGTGACCTTCCCACTTCCAGTTCTATTTGTTCTTCTTCCTCCCCAAAGCGGGTCAAGTCTTTCAGTTTAAAACCTGAGCACTCTTCAGCAGTCAGGTTTCTGAGAAAACCATTCAAACCTAAGCCCTGAGATGCCCTGACCTTCTGAAAAGCTCAGGGCTGCATTCTCAGAGAGCAACAAAGGGTCACTGCACAGCAGGTTGAAATCCTGGGATGTATCAGAGTACACCACAGCCCTGAGCAGGGCTAATGACAGCGGTGTGGGGAGCAGTGCCGAGCTCCCAGCGCAGCACACCCAAGGTGATTCACACCACAGACAAACTTGCCTTTGCAAACAGCTGTGCCCTGCACGCTGCTGCCCACTGGCCCTTCCTCAGTCGTCCATCGTGCTCACTTCAGAGGAAGCAAACCCTTACCAGAGGAAATCATTAACCCCGACCTCTGCTGTGTGTTCACCTGAGCATTTCCCACTGTTTTTCAAGTAAGGCCACCAGGTAAACAAACACCAGCGCCTGGTGACCTGGATGGCTTTGTCTGAAACGGACAGGGGTGCATTTATGGCAGTAGTTCAGTCTGAGAGTGTGGCTTCACACTGACTTTGGTGCAGCTGCAGGTCACCACAGCAGCTGACCTGTAGGACAGCACTGCGGACAGCCAGCCCCAACCAGCTCACTGGTAGAAAAGACTTGTCCCTGCCTTGCTGTCAGGTATTCATGAGCGGAAATTCACAGATCCTCAGATCCATGTGCTCTTCTATTTTTTTTCTGCATCTTGATCCTGCAAGTGATAAAACCTTGCTCCCAGTTCTTGAACCTAATGCTCAGTTTTGCTAACTCTTCCACCTCAAGGAAGGCAGTTGAGGTTTTGGCTTTGTGCTGGTGTCTGTCAACAACCAAAAAAAAAGGAACGCCAATATTTGCAAGCTGAATAACTACAACAAAGGCAAAACACTGCAAACCCAGGTAAGTGATACAGCAAATTGAAAGGTGGATATTTTAAGTATATTTCACAAGGTGTTAGTACTTTTCATGTCTCATTTTGCAGTTAGACAAGTTCAAGTCTACAGATCATGAAATCTGGAATGTAACTACAAAAATATGAAAAAGTAACAGACAGACCTTGACAGTCACGTAGACAAATCATATACAGCAGCCAAGCAAAATGAACAGGAATATCTTCAATAATCCAATAAAAAGAGTAATCTATCAAGGTCTGAGGAACAGAATCTTCAGAAAAAAACAACCAACCCTGCTGTCAGGTAGTGTACTTGGTCATTCTGAATGAAGGACAGCTAAAACAAAAACTATTCTCATGTAGATTTTCATTCATTAAAAAGAGATGGGATATGCCAGGTTAATCACCCTGCTCTTCTGTTTCTCTGGTACCAGCTGTGAACCATACACTCATCATTTTAGGTCTTAAAAAACCCAGCAAAATGGAGAGGGGAACCCCCACAGCAGCACTACAGAACTACACTCTAGTTCCACATGCACTCCCCACAATCCTGAACACCATAAATTTATAAGTTCTTCTCAACAGGTAAGAGGGAGGAAGTGCAGTGAAAAGTAGCTGCAGTCTGTGTAGTGTGCAGGGCATACTGGTGCCCCCAGAACAGCCCCTGGCTGTGAGTGGGCTTATCATTAATCACACTAGTTGCTCAGCACTGAAAATTTGAATCATCTTCTTCTTCCTCTCTCTACAAGCAATTAAACCCCCACACTTCCAGAACTCAGGACTGTATCACATAAACCCTGACACGTTAGGTTTGCAAAGGGAGCTGTTCAGAATGAAGGCCCAGATCTTACAGGGGTGTGCTGAACTTGGCACTCTGTATAATTCCATTCCCTAAGAATTAGAGGAACTTGGATTGCTAGGAGTTTAGACCACTCCGAAAATCTCACTTCAATTGTGTAGAAACTTGAGTAATTTCAATCCCAGCTGCTGCATTTATCAATCTGTTCTGATAAAATTTCAGTTTTACCCTATCTCTTACTGACATGTGGGAGCCATTCATGAAGGACCAGCACAGACATTTGAATGAAAAAAGCTTGTGTTGATTTTTTCCCCAAAAATGAAAGTGACCATCCTCCCTTTGTCCAAAAGTCATGAAAAATGTCTGTAAACAGAACAAATATTAGTAAAGAAAAAAACTTCCCCAATGAAATGTTAGCAATTAAAGGAAATTTAGAAGAGGACAACTTTTGTAACAGGATTTTCTAAATATCTTTGTCAAAATCACCTATCAAATAAAATTTGATTTTTTTTTTATGGTGGTGAATGCAAAGGCTGAAGTCATACCTAATTCAAATCAGAGCCCTCTAGTGAATGGAATTAGCTTACAGAAGGAGCTGTTTTAGCCTAATGCTGTTTGTCTGGTGGGACTGATAGAGAAAAGCTTGAGCTGTAATGACAGAGCATGCAGAGTGGCCACATTACCTTTTGGCCAAGTGCAACTTTTAGAAAGCTTTAGCAGTTTATCATCACTATATGGTAATGATGACTTTTCTCAGACACAGAGAATTATGGTTTTTATCAATGGTTCATGCCAAATCCAAGTCCTTAAAAGAAATCAGCCCAAAGCAGGTGCACTGAGCTGTCAGACCTTGAAATTTGTTTTGAAACCAACCACCTGTTAGTGTAATTGTGTAGCTGTTTTTCCTGGCTTATGGGATTTCAGTTCAGCTGTTGTTCTCATGCTAACGCTTATTTCCTCTAGGAATCACTGTCCACTCACACTGACCTACAAACTTCTCCGTGAGTGTCTTCCCAGTCTGATCCAAGGTACACACGCACAAAGTCTGACAGAGCACCCTTGATCAGCAACACACTTTGTTTACTAAACAGCTCACGAATGCTGTAGGAAAATGTCTCAAAAATAGTATTTAACATCCTCTGTGGCACATTTAATCATTCAGATGACTCGTCTCTGCTTTTTGTTTGTTTCAGACGGCAACAAAGAACATTTACTCTTAATGGATGATCTCAAAGATCAGATTTACTGTTGGTGGCTGACTCACATTCTGCTGAAAACAGAGCACTGTTCCTGCCCCTGAAACTAAGTCTGAGTTAGGATTCCCACTGAACCCTTCTGCTTCTAAAAGTTTATAACTTCACCAGAAGTTGACTCTGAGTTAGAGGTTAGCAAAGATGTTCACAGGAACATTTACTCGACAAAATCTGAAAGAAAAAAGTCTGCCTACAGGTGAGATAAAAGTGTAAAGATTCTCACCAGAAGGACGATGGCTTAAGATGGTTTTTGTAAATGAGAAGAGGCACGTAAGAAAGAACAATGTGCTGGCACTCAAGGGCCCACTCAGCACCGCAGTCCCTTTATTCTCCAGGTTGCCGTTTCCAGCACCCTTTGGACATCAGCCACCCCAGAAAAAGAACTGGACACTTGGGTGAGAACAATCGCGGAGCTGTTCCTGAAGTCTCCTGCGCCAGCCCGTCCCAGCCATCCCAACCATCCGGCAGCCCCACACTGCCCTCCAGGGAGCACCCTGCAGCTCCAGGGAGCTGCCATGCTTCCCTCAGTTTCCCTCTGGCAGGAGATAATTCCTTGGGAGGAAACCCATAAAGCCAGTAAGAGAAATACAGCTGACATAAACATGGAAATATGCATATTTCATGACGTAAAAAACAGTAAAAAACAAATTACGAAGATTAAATATTCCATGTGTTCTTATTCAGGCACAGATAACTGCTATCCAAATGCCTTTTGCAAGCATCATATGAAGGAACCAATAAACAATTTATGGGTAATAGTTCATAAATATATGCAGCACTGCATGTCCAATGTGCACAGATATTTCATCATGTAAGACATGATTACTGGGTTTAGGCATGATATGAAATGTGAGCTGTGTGCAACTATTTAAAATAATTTCGGGATACAAAAATTGTTGACAAGATATATCCTATTTAAATGTATTGCCCATCCCTGACTGCAGAGCATGTTGTCTTGTGTTTATCAGGAGGAACACTTCCAAAATGCTTTGAGAAACTCAATTGTTGTCATTGTCTTAACTTAAAAAGACTACACCTTTGTATAGAGTTCTGTCAAAAGAAATCCGCTGCTTATCATAAGCACGTACTTCCCCAAAGTTCCTGTTTTTTAGAAGTTTTATTAATTGCAAATGTTGTTTACTAGAGGAAAACCGTGACTGAAGCTCTAAAACAAAGAGAATAGTTGCAACTTTAATCCTTTCAATAAGCCTTTGTTTCCCATTGACTAAAAACTTCCTAAAGGAAGTAAAGCTGCGAAAATCCAGGAAGGAATTAGATTTGCCAAATTCTGTTCCTACTTGGATTTAGATGCAAAGGCTTTGTTAGACACTGTACAAATGCTGGAGCAGAAAAAGAAAGATCAATTATAAAAATGTATTTTTGCCAAGGTTGTCATTATTAATAGAAGAGCTGTCTCTATCACAGAATGCACATTATGAATGTACATAACTTTAAAAATAAATAATATATTGATATTTTGGCTGCTGCAGCATTTTTTTCAGTGGTGGTTTTTTTTCCTTTTTGTTATCTAAGAGGAACTTGGACACTGGCCTGACAATCGTACAAGAACCTGGATAAGTAAACAAATATGGAAAGGGAAAAATCAAAGGCAACCTCTTAATTAAATTAGGCATGCTTTGCAGCATCCAAAATAAGAGAAATCTTCAAAATCCATTTCCATGACAACCAGTAATTGCACACAGAAAAGTGTGCTATTGTGGCAATAAAGCTGAATTCCCTGAAGACTCTTCAGAGACACTACCAATTTGTTTTGTATTTTTTTCCACATGCTCTTTTTAATTCAGTACCACTTCATGCTCTCCAGGTTTTAACTTGCCAAACATGTAGAGACTAGGTAAATATATTCTGATTTATTCCATGGCCCAGAGGTCCTTTTAATTTCTTCTCCTAATATAACTTAAAGGCAATTCCTATCTCCTCCCCACCAACATTGTGTATATTGTGTAACACAGTGTATATTGTAACTGTTCATTTCTTGACCAACAGTACACTGGAAGATTAAAGAATATTTGAGCCACTATATTTGTAAGATGCTACATCAGGACAGGTTATGGAAGCTGCTGACTGCTTTCAGCTTCTTGGGGTTTCAGCATATTTAAGTGAAATCAGCTCGGTATAGCAACAACGCCAAAGGTGTGGCCAGGTTTAGCTGGAAGCTGGGAAGGCTGCAGGGAGAGCTCAGTAGCCACCAGCAAGTGCTGTGGCCACATCACACCCAAAATGTGTGTGCTGCTGGCTCAGAGCATCCTCAGAGAGGCTGGGCCTGGGCCTGGGCCTGGGCAGCAACTGATGCCTCTGGATTCCTAACGAGACAAATTTATGACTCTGCCATGGAAACACCCACATAACATTTGCAACATGAAACACTGGATTTTGGAACAGCTTTGGTTTAGAACATTACGAGTGCTAACGCCTAAGTTTCAAGGATATATTGGATATCATTATTCACAGTGACTTAAAACTTACTCTAAGACTTTCCTTCATAGATTTCTTTCACAATAGAGAAGTACACCAATGAAATCACCAAAAAGTGTTTTGATAGATCAAACTGCAAGAGGAGAAAGACGTGAAAAAATTTCTGCATTCCACTCGATCACAGCAGTTGACAACCCCCTCCTTCCCTCTACGACAGAAAAGCCAATTTTAATTTAAACTACAAACTGTTGACCAGGCCTCAGCTTGGCTTTGCAATTCACAATGTGCCTGAGGGATAAATTATTTAGCATTAGCACATGGTATGTCATGTCTCGTTACTTAAGTGGAGTACGGCCCCCCTCCCGCTGCCCCCGCGGGGCCCCGCCATTGGCTGCGGGTGACGTCATTCCATGTGGCAATCCCGGGCCAGGGCTCTGGGGACAGCGCTGGCCGCTCCCCCGACCCGCCGCCTCTGCCTCTGCTCCCCTCACCGCTCCAGGTTCCCCGCAGGTGCTGCCCCATCGCTGCAGCGGAACAGAAGGTGCGGCAGATGAGCCGCGTACCCTGCACGCAGCGTTTGGGTCCTTAACTGATTGGTTATTGATTTACTGAGGTGGGTATGGAAAATAAATTTTTGCTGCAGACCCACATTAAATGGAGAATTTTGAGGGGTTTATTTCATAGAATCACAGAATGGATTGGGTTGGAAAAGACCTCCCAGATCATCAAGTCCAACCCTTGGGCCAACTCCAGTCCCTTTACCAGATCATGGCACTCAGTGCCACGGCCAAGCTCACTTTAAAAACCTCCAGGGATGGGGAATCCACCCCCTCTCTGGGCAGCCCATTCCAATGCCTGAGCACTCTCTCTGTAATTAGCCATTAGTGCCCTTTAGATGGCCATATTTTGTTTTCAGTCATTATATTAAAAGGGTCTTTCCTTCAGAACCACCTTCAGGTTGTTTGCCCCAGAAGAAATACTCATGCTATTCACCACTGGAAGGCTCTCTGCCTAAAAACACCGGTTACAGGGCTGTTTCTTTTGACTGAATTTCACACCACAGTCGGTGAATGCCGGGAATTACAGAGCACTGTGTGAGTGCAGGTGGTACCGTCTGTGAGGCACAAGATTTGCATCTGTCTGTTGGTTCGGGTTCAGCAGTGGTTCTCAGTGACAGGTAACAGCAAAGACACCACTGACACTGTGAGAAATCCGCGTTTGTCGTTACTGTTACAACATTAGCATTTATGTACACAACACAATACCCTGCCATCAGAACTTGCTTTCATGTGGTGGGAATGAAAACTGAGTGATTTGCCTTCTCTGCCACTGAATCTGAGTTCTTTGCAACGATGCACGAGAAGAAAGGATTTGTGAAAGCTGTGCGGTCTCATGGTGAAGTGACAATTCTCTGACACCGGGGCAGAAGGGGAATTTTGCAAGGGGATTCCCACCAGCAGAGATGTTGAACCAGTGCAGTACAGGGCGCTACAAAATAAACAACGGTGGGACAGGAAATGAAAAGCACCAATCGATACCACAAGAGGCATTAGTCAAATGTGAAAACTCAAAACTGCAGTTTAAATCAGGACGACCAACTCTTTCTCGCCCTGAACCAGATAAACAAACTATGAGTCTACAGGACTCGACAGCTGCCTGCAGCTTTGATTTGTGTCATTTCAAAGCTGGCACCTGCAGCCAGCCCTGGCCTCAGCACTGCACCATTCCTTCAGACACCCAGCTGGAGGGAAACACCTGCATTTGCACTATTGCTCATCCTCCCCAAACTACCAGACCTACTTGTAGCTAACTAATAAACAGCTAACTAATTATAAACAGCACTACTGGGCAAGGGGTTGTGACACTAAACTGCTGCTGGGGGGTAAGCCACATTTGCTGGTGAGATTGAACAGAAAAGTACTTTGGTTTGGCTCCACACACGTTAGTTGGCCACCTCACAGTCCAACATGAAGGGAAGTTCCAGCCAGGTGGGAGTTGGTCTCTTCTCCCAGGCACTCAGCAATAGGACAAGGGGGCACGGGCTCAAGCTCTGCCAGGGGAAATTGAAGTTGGAGAGCAGAAAAAAAATTCTTTACAGAGTAATCAGGCATTGGAATGGGCTGCCCAGAGAGGGGGTGGATTCCCCATCCCTGGAGGTTTTTCAGCTGAGCTTGGCCGTGGCACTGAGTGCCATGATCTGGTAAAGGGACTGGAGTTGGCCCAAGGGTTGGACTTGATGATCTTGGAGGCCTTTTCCAACCCAATCCATTCTATGATTTATATACATATAAACACCTCCCAGCCGGGTGCCAAGAGAATGGTGCCAGACCCTTTTCAGTGGTGCCCACGGACAGGATGAGGAGCAAAGGCTGTAACTTAAAACTCAGGAATTTTAACCTCAACATGAAGAACTTTACGTTGCGGGTGGCAGAGCACTGGAACAGCTGCTCAGGGAGGTCGTGGGGTCTCTCCCTCTCTGGAGACACCCAAACCCACCTGGGCGTGTTCCTGTGTCCCCTGCTCCAGGTGCCCCTGCCTTGGCGGGGTGGTTGGACTGGATGATCTCCAGAGGCCCCTTCGATGTTACCTCAGGCCCCACCGTGACTAACTGCGGGGGCGAAGAGGACCGGACCCTCCCGCTGCCCTCCACACCCCCCCGCCTCAGCACCAGCGCGGGGCTGGAGGGGCCGAGCCCCACTAGGAGGGCGGTGGCTCGGTGGCAATGCCTGTTTTGAAGGAAAAGGGGAGTGGAGCTGGGACATGCCCCTCAGCGGAGCCCTCTGGGTAGCGCCGGGAGCCCGCCCGGGGCTGGATGTGCCGACCCCACCAGGAGGGCGGCGGCTCCGAGGGACGGCCCCTCTGGAAGGAAAAGGGGAGCGGAGCTGGGAGACGGACCTCAGCCGGGCCCTGAAGGCAGCGCCACGAGCCCGAGCGGGGCTGGATGCGCCAAGCCCCACCAGGAGGGCGGCGGCTCCGTGGGAAGGCTCGTTTATGTAGGAAAATGGGAGTGGGGATGGGACGCGCCCATCAGCAGAGCCCTGAGGGCACCGCCGGGAGCCCGCGCGGGGCTCGGGGGCGGCGCGCGCCGCTCTCGCGATACCGCGGCCGGCGCCGGGCGGGGCAGGCACGGCGCTCTCGCGATAGCGGCGCGTGGAGGCGGAGGCGGCGTGTCGGTGAGGGGCCGTGAGGGCCGCGGGATGCCGAGCGCCAACAGCCGCGGGCAGGGCCGCGACCGCCGCACCGACACCGAGGACTCGGCGGCGGCTGATGTGGGTGCCCACAGGGAACGGGGCGGGCGCGGCGTGGAGACTCCCCGGGGTGGGGAGGCCCGGCCAGGCCCAGGCGGGGTTGGGCCGGGGCCCGGGGCACAGCTGCCTTTGGCATTGTTTTGCGTGGTCACCCCCCTTGGCCGGGCCCGGTCTGAGGTTCCTGAAGAGCTCAGCCCCTCCAGAAACACCTGGGCTGCCTCTCCACAGCGGGGGCTCTTCCTGACCCGCCAGTGCTTCTGTCTCGGACATGGAGGCCACATAGCACTAATGAAAGGTTGTAGGCCAGTGTTTCTTCAAGGAAAACTAAAAATACAAATCACGATCGTTATTTATAATGAAATCAGCTTTGCTTGTTGTTGAAAGGCCAAAAATGCATCAGCGATAAGTAATTCTGAATATGGGCGGCTTCCATAAAGTTGTAAGTGTGCCACGATTCATCTAAAGCAGAGGAGCAAACTCCCCCCTTCCAAAGGAAGCACTTGGAATGAAGTACTTAGAATAAAAAGAATACAATAAATAAATCAAGGGTTTTATCTGAAATGAGTGGGCTTCGTTGTGAAACCAGAATTGTGATTTTTTTGGGAAAAAGGCTGTGTTCCCCTGTGTCTTACCTGGCAGGGTTTTAAGCAGACAGGCTTCACTGGCTGAGACATTTGCATGCAATCTCCTGGATTTCTCTGCGTGCCTGAAGATGGGAAGGAAATAATGTATCTACTTCCCTATGACTCAAATATTTTCAGGAATAGGCACTTTGTAGATAATCACACAAACTTCTCTGTAACAGGTAATGATCCTCATGCATGTTTGCAGTTGTGGGAATTACTTTTTCTTGCATGACACACATATCTTCTTTCCCATGGGTATATCTTGTGAGTCTAAAGCACAGTTTCTTTAATATTACAGCTAAATATGTTGTATTGCCTCAGTTCACTCTGTAGTTTTGTTCATCATTTGCGTGTGCTTCTTTGATGTGTGTTTCTCACCTCCGTTTTAGGACTATGCTAAGGAAAGATATGGAGTGTCATCAATGATACAGTCCCAAGAGAAACCAGGTCAGTCATAAAAACAGAACAAATGTTTGCAGGAGAGAGGGGATTGGGAAAGAAGGAAAAAAGAAGTTATAAATATATATACACTTGATGTTTTCAGTACTTATTTGACAAATCATTTATCAAACTTTTTCATTCAAATCCCACTGGCATTCTTTCCCTTTATTTGAATACATTTGACACTTGTGAGACACTGGAGTTTGGAATGCTGTGTCCAGTTCTGGGCTCTCCAGTTCAAGGAAAACATTAACATTTTGGATCCAGTCCAGTGGAAAGCCACCAAATATCCCAGGGGATTTGGAGCACAGGATCTGAGAGGAGAGGCTGAGGGAGCTGGGCTTGTTCAGCCTGGAGAAGAGGAAGCTGTGATTTTATTACAGTTTAGATCTGCTTCGTGGGAGGGTGTAGGAAAGATAAAGCCTGGCTTTGAAAGTGTGAGGTAATTGGGCAGGGGGTCGTGGACACAAGTCAGAACACAGGAAACTGAAATGAGAGGGAAGAAGAAAAAGCCAGGAGTGTGGTTGGGTATTGGAACTGGGTTATGGAGTCTGAGTATTTGTCTTTGCCTGGCCTACACCTTACACAGCTTGTCAGTTTTGTCTCTGTCCAGCATTGCAGGGCTGACGTCCTTTGTTATTATTAAATTATTATAATCATAGTGTGCTGGGTCCTGAGCTGTCAGGTTTGTTCTGTTTGCAGTGAGTTCTGCTGTGGCTTGTTGCAGCAGAGCTCTCTGAGCAGGATATCTGTCTGCTTGTGCAGCCTTCATTGCTCCTGCATGGAACACCAAATCCATGAATGTTATATATCAATATTTATGGGGTTTATCCACACCACCCTGAGTTCAGGTAATCCTCATTTTTCACTGATAGGTAATTGAGATTCAGAAAAACTTGTCAGCTGGAGAACAATCTCCTGGGCCAGCATCCCAGGAAACACAAATCTTTGTGTTATTCAGTGCGTGAAGCAGGAAGGAAGGAAGGAATAGACTGACTTTTTGTAACTTCTTCATAGGGAAATGTAAAAAAACCAACATCATCTGTGATTAGGTGGTATTTTTTCTCCTCACAGTTGTTTTGGTTGACCCCCTTAGGAAAGGAAATGTAGAATGGGAGGGAAGAGGAGGAGTCACAAGAGCAATCACAGGTTGAAACCAGCTCAAGAGGAACATTATGTCAGTATATAAGGGGACAAGAAAATCAGTAGAGAGTGTATTAATAATGAGTGTGGAATAAAATACATCCTGCCTGCCAAAGAAAGGGCACTGGAGTTGAGATCACATTGTAAGCCAGCCCAACTGCTGCGGTTCCTCTCCCCAAAGCAAACAACTCCCAAGCTGGCAGACTGAGATGGTGGATCAAATCCTGCTCCTGGAGAAGGTCTGCCTTGCCAACTGTCTCATGTGGAAAAGAAACACTCAAAAATACTGTAAGGAAGAGATACTTTGAGAAAAAAATTGGTGGAAGCTACAGTAGATGATATGGGAAAGGCTGAGTGCTGTATTTAGGAGATGGTTATCCAGAACACCAAAATTAGGTAACAATAAAGAACAAAATGCACTCTTATTTACCAATCCAGTAGTTGTGTTCTCTGTTTCTGTCATGGCAGGTCTTTAAGTCCTTCCTGCCTGCCTGAGGCCATGATTTCTAGTAAAACCATATTTGCCTTTCCTTTTTCCTCCCTTCAGCTCCATTATCTCGTGTCCCTTCACTGGAAGCTGCTTTCATCTTGCACTGCTTTTGACTTCCAGGGTGTTTTTATCAAACTTACCTTCTCTTTTTCTAATTTATCCAGTGTTGCAAAGATGGTGGCACTTCACAGGGACAGCAGAAATACTGATCAATCCGTTCAGAATTCCATGATGCAAGATAAACTGACTCACTAATCAGGCTGTGACAGGCAGGAAATGGGGTCTGGAGGTGGAAAAGTGATTTTGTCTTGGATATCCCACACAGCTTTTTGGGCTTTTATCTTCTCCTTGCATGTTTAGAAGGGGTTGGAGTTCTGAGAGAAAAATAAGGATATTTGCATGTTAAAAAGTAGAGATTATGCTGTAAGTTAAGGAAACAAAAAATACAGCTTCCCCATAAAAATGACTCAAAATGGCAGTGAAGGTGAGATAATCTGAATACTGAACTGGGACTGGAGATGTAATTTCAGACTTAGTTGTGTTTGAATTTTGTTTAAAATCTTTGTTGCCTTGTCTTCATGTAACTGTGGCACTGTTTAAAACACCTTTTGTTTTTGCATTTAATTGTTTAGAAGTGTTTGTGTGGCAAGAAGACAGAGAATACAAGAATAGCTTGCATTTGTGAAAGAACAAGTAGGTGATAGTCTGAAGAATAAGGTGGGGATGAGCTTACAAGAAGCTGCATTTTTATCCTGGAAGAGATGAAAATGAACTAGAGGAATCTGAGGTCAGTGATAGGTGAGAGTATGGAGGGAAGGTACAGTATGTGGGTTGGACAAGAAAAAATGAGTGACAAAGACAAATGATTGCTTACACTGACAGTTGTGGGCATCATTATGGGCCATTGGTGTTCTAGAAAAGAGAGGAAAAGTCAAAATCTGGGAAGTGTCGGAGGAGGGAAGCAAAGCAGCCTAACTGCTGCATATGGCTCTTTTCAGGGACCACATTAATAGGAATAGAGGCACAACAGGAACACAGGAGGCTCCCTCTGAACATCAGGAAACAGTTTGTGTGCTGTGAGGGTGACCAAGCATTGGCACAAATTGCCCTGGAAGAGTCTCCCTCCTTGGAAATACCCATCAGAACATGAAAACCCATCAGCAATGATCTTGGACATGTCTCTGTGTCACCCTGCTGGTGCCTGGGGTGGGGTGGGGTGACCTCCAGGAGTCCCTTCCCTCAGCCACGCTGATTCTGTCATCTGCTGGTGGAGAAAGTGACTTTATGATGTCTTTTTGAATATTGTTATAGTACTCCTTTTATGAAAGGTGAAATAGGTTTAAATAATTCATACCATGTAACAGTTTGTCTTAACTGTGTCTTGTTTACTCTTGGTGAAACGTGAACCATTATGTATCCAAATGACTTTTAAATATATTTATCTAATGGAGATGGTTCTTGAAACACTAAGGATCCATAAAAAGTGTCTTTGTGCTTATGCCTAGAAAATATTTTAAGTTTGTAACAATACAGTTTTGAGCTGGCTCAGGTAGTTTTAACTGAATATCAAACTCAAAGGAATATTAAAGGTTGTGATGGTTGCATGTTTCCTATGGCACTACACTGCTAAAGTTTGAACATCAGAAGTTGCTGGCAAGTGATAACACCTGTATTTCCCTCTCTCCCTTCCCAAGTGCACATGGACACACACACACTCTCACATTTTATTGTCCATCACATTCCTCTGCACTTCCATTCTGTCCTGGTTTTAATGTGTATCTGTGAAGAAAGAACTTCATTGCCCTAAGCATAAGCCACTCAACATTTTGAACCCCTAAAATCCCCACAATAACAGGCTTGCAGCACAAGCTGTGAGTGGCATTCAGAAACAGAAGGAAGGAGTCCAGAACACCAGGTGGTGACCTGGGGTGGGCACACTCTGGAAAAGTTCTGGCGGGAAAAATCTACAGTGGAAGTGTCTCAGTAAATTCAGTGTTATTCTGGAACTAGGAGAAGTCTGTGAGGAAAGGCATGTCACAGAATCAGAGAATATCTCAAGTTGGAGACCTGTAAGGATCAATATGTCATATTCATATGTAATTATCAATATTGAAGATTTTTTTTGCCTAATAATCAGTGTTTTTAATTGCATACAAACTGTAAATGACTAAGTGCAGCTGTTACAGCTGCTGAGGTTCTATGCAGTGCTATCTATATCCTCTTATTTGATTTGCAGATATAAAGGTGTCTGAGATCATACAAAAATGCATTTGGCCAGAAAAATACAATTAGACAAGTACGTTTAAAGGAATGGTGGCATGCAGCCTGCAAATTGGCAGTCCATAATGGTTGTGTACAATGTTTAAACTCCTGATTTATTTAAAAGTATTTTCCTTGATAATTTTTATTTTTTCCTTGGCTATCCAAAGCCTGACCTTTCCAAACCATGCACTCCTATTATTTCACTTTCACAGGTACATTGAATTTGAAGGGTTGTTTCTGATCAACCCTGGCTCTGACAGTGGCAGTGATAGCAGTGCTTGATGAGGTTGTCAAACAGGTTCTCTCTTAAAATAAATTTTATCTGTTTTACACAGTAAAATACAAATTTGGCAGTGATGGTGTATTTGAAGTTTAAGGTGAAAACTGTTTTTCTTGAAAAACCCCAAAACTTTTAATCTCTGATTTATTTCTGTGATTCAGACAGAGTTTTGGTTCGCATAAAAGACCTGACAGAGGAGAAGGCTGATCAAGAGGTTTGGGTTCGTGGCAGGATTCACACAAGCAGAGCTAAAGGTGAGGTGCCTCCAGGATTTTTAGTTTTATTTCCTCATGTTGTTTAGTATAACCTGAATGTTTATTTTGGTTTCATGGCCCATTACTTAAGTCTTACATACAAGAAAATTTGCCACCTGGTTGCTCAGTGTTCCCTCAGTATTCACATTGACTGGGTATTTTCTCCTTTCCTGCTTCTCTTTCCCAGGAGGTAAAAGGAAATTTTGTTTCCAGCAGTGTGGAAATCAGGTATTACTATTCCATTGTAGTAAGTGTGAATTTTGGGTTTATCATATTGCAAAATAATACGAGGACAATTGTAAATAATAGGAGTTAAAGAATATTATAGTCATAATTTGGATGTTAACAGTTGTGAGGTAAACGAGTTCTAAGCTTCTACAGTAAAATGTGCTTTTATTATAAGTGTATCAGTTACCAGACAGATCATATTTATTCTGCTGCATATGAATATTTCCACCATGCCTTTTCTTTGAAACAAAAATCTGTGTTAAAATTTCAATTTTCCTTTCGATTACCAGTACCTGATTATATCAATTGGAACTGCAGATAAGAAGCATCATCTTTCTTTAACAAGACAAAGTGAAAATCCTTTCCTAGGCTCTCAGCAGTGTGGGCTGTCACACTTGGCTGTCTGACAGCCATATTTCTTCCCTGAAATCAGAACTTCTCTCTGGAGACCAGGTTGCCATAAGCGAACTTTAACAGGCTTTGGCCTTTGCAGTTGACATCAGATGCTGACTGACAACTGTTGACTGGTTTCAGTTGTGTTTGGCAGCTCTGTAGTGAGATATAAATACCTTGTCTTTCCAAGAATTGAAAGAAAAAAGTATGAAGAAATCATCTTCCTGAGCGAAACTTAACAGTAGTGTTCAAATTGGGAATTATGCAAATCAGGAGCAGGAATCCAGTACACAATATTGTCACAGATTCATTTCTCTTTTTCAGTCATTTTCTTAAAAAATGTCCCTATTAATGAGTGTCTGTACTGCAGTCAGTTAAAATAAGGAGATGCATGTAAATATATACATGTGATGCATGTTTTAAGTTGTATTGGAATCTTTAAATGCAGGGAGTCCTCTGCAATTTTCCCAGTGTGGTCTTATGTGGAAATCTTCCTTTATTATTTAAAGAATTGTCAGCCCCAAAAGCTGTGAAACCCTTGGACATCACAATGTCAACTTGTCCAGACAGGAGACACTCCAGCTGATTTAAATGTTACTGTCAGTATACAAATAAGAGCATCCTTATGGATTTCTTTTGCAATTATAGGAAGAGTTCAGACCATTAACAACACGTGGGGTATTCAGGGCAGGGGTCTCTGCAGACCTTGAGGGCAGCGTGAGGTTCAGTGGCTGCTGCCTCTGGTTGCTGCCTCTGAGTTACACTGATCTGTGGCATCCTGTGTGACAGAGGCGTTTAGGCAGTCTCAGTCACATCTCACTCACTGCAGCTGGTTGTCTTCCTTCACCTTTCACCTCAGGAAAGGCTACTGGGTTTGACAAAATAACACAGCTTTTTTTCAACACACTTTAACACAACCTGAAGAATGAAAGCAAAAGTTGCTGGTCATGGCCATGAGTGTTCTAAATTTAGTGGTTGTGCTTCTTGTCCCTCTCTGTCTGACAGCACAGAACAATCCTGACATGCAGGGACTGCTGCTTGGGAATGCCATATGCTTGTTTACTTAAGCTTTGGGGGAAAGAATCTTAGAAGAAAAGCAAATGTTTAAGGGTAAAAAGTAATATTAGCCTTTCCCACACACGTCATGGCACTATTCCTACCATTATGGAAAGGAAAGCCTTGCAGGAAACAGGAAAATGTTACACAAAAGTAGCTTTAGTTTTTCTCAGAAACTTGAATTTGACTCCTAAACAACCAACGTACCCTTTATTTAACCCTGTGTAATTCTGACCAATAAACAAAAAAAAAAGAGTGGGAACAACTGCAGATTCCAGCTGTCTCATATAGCAAGGCACTCATGAAGTCTCATGGAAATTAACTGAAGGATGTGTAAAGAATGGGGTGTTGGGAATTTCTGTGGGTTGTACTGAAATTAAAATGCTTGGGGGCCTGTGGTTTTTATTGTAGATTAAACAAATGTTATTTCTGGCCTTCTTTTAAAGCCAGCCTAAGCTACTGATCACGTTTATCATGGAAAAGCCTTTGGGAATCGGTCTGGGCTTGGCCAGGCAGCTGAAACTTGTGCAGAGTGTTAGACCTGAACTTGGTTTTGTTTTATCAATGCAAAGGTTTATTAAACATCTGAAAATAAGAATCACACCAAGAGAAATTTAAATACTGCACCAAATTTTATCATAAACTGTATAAAGTTTTCTCTTTGCTGGCAAATGTCTGAAACCCACAATATATTAATTTATATGACCACCAAACATTTTTACTTTTCATACACATTCCTTTCTTACATCCTTTTCTTCCATAAGGTCTTGTGATTTTATCCAAGAAAGACACTGGATTTCTGGTTGGTTTGATGTGGTTACTTTTGATGGAATTCTCCTGTGGTGTCTTCTCTTATTTGTTCAGTGACTAAACATTCCTTGCATTATACTGTGTCAGACCTTTTTAACCATATTTCTTCAGAAGCTTTTCATCTTTTTAGGGATTCTTGTGGGACATGGTGTTGGTTTGGTTTATAGAAACACAGAGTAGTTTACTGTTGGATGTGACTAACGTTGGTCTTAGCTTTTCACTTAAATACTGTTTATTTTGAAACATATGGGATACATCCCATAATCCCAATTTTTTCTCACTCGGATGCCTCCTTTCTCCCCATCTTGTGATCTGGAAAGGCATCTAAGCATGAGCCAGATTTGGTTATGGCTTGGGGTTTTTATACTTTATTTTGAACGCCTTCGGCTCTCCTGGGAAAAGTTCTGTTTCCTCCTACAGTCTTTGGAACTGGGATGTTTTAACTGGTCCTGTCAGTGAGGTCTGTTTGATCACTTATCTGCTGTGATATGAAATGGTTGTGTCCTGCACAACATCCTCTTTCTTCATGGAAACAGCTCCTGTTACTCATGACAAACAGATTTGAGGCCTTTTATGATGCAGATATTGATCAGACTTGCAGGGCTTGGGATTAAGTGCAACCCCCAGGCCTTTGGATGAGGCTCTGAAGAAACTGGTCTCATTGAAGATGTCCCTGCTCATTGCAGGGGGTTGGACTGGATGGCTTTTAAAGGCCTCTTCCACCCCAAACTATTCCATGATCCTGTGATAGCAGGTCCCTCCATTTATTTCATGGTCTTATCCTTAAATATTTGCCTCTTGAGTGACATGTTGGTGTCTTCAGCTGTGCATTTTTGTTTGAACACCTCCGGAGTACAGAAATAGGTTTGCTCTGTTTTCTGAAAATAAGTAATTAATTTAGCTGCATTTTGTTTGTCATAGGACAAGGTTAATTATTTCCAATAATTATAATGTTAATATTTAATAATGTTTCGTACAAGTTTCCTGTGTTTGCTTTTCTTTCTGTGAGATGGTGTGTTGAGTGTTCTGCCTTTATCTTCTGATACTGTTTAAATTCTGTGTAGCTGAGTCAGGAATGGTAATTGCATAATTAGAAGTGAAAACTACAACTGGCTTTTTAGTGTGAGTTTTCAAGTTACGTGTATGTGGATTTGTTTTTACAGTCTAAGTGAACAATCAGTGGGAAGTGGCTGTCTAACAAAGCTTTTGGCTTCTTCCTATTCTCACCATTTCAGTAGAAATGTTACAATGTTCTGAGTCAGAACTTGGAGTTAAAGTGCTGTTGATGCATTTATCAGATACTGGTGCAACAATGACATGTTTGTTGATAATGTCTCTTTCTAGGAAGAAGTGTTTAAAATCACCGTATTTCCTTAAATCTAAGTTAAGGAGTAAATGGTTAGTAGAGATGTGAGAAGAAACATGAAATTATGGTAACTGCCAGCTAAACAGATTAGAAAGAGCTTTGTTGACTTGGAAATACCCATTTTAAAAGCCAACAAAATGTTTTATGTTCTTTGTAAATTATTGTTAATTCCTGGTAACTTCTTTTTCCCTAAGCTGTTCATTATTAAATTGCTCTTACTGGAATTTTTAATTGGATCTTTTAGGTTCTTGTCATTCGCCTGAATCAATACTCCTTTTGTACCCCGTCATTCTCAATGTGTGGTGTATTAGAGAACATTGTTGGTTTAGTCCCTGCAGTGCAAAATCAAGCCTGTTTCTCTCAGAGCAGCTTTGTCAAGTGAACTGTACAGCTTTGGTTTGAGAAGATGAGAAAAAACTTCTTTGAATATCATTTAGACTTGAAGTAGTTGCGAGCAAAGAAACAAGGGAAAGTATGACTTCTTTCTTGCAGTTGAAGAAAAAGTTACTTTAAAAGTTATGATTGTTGTTTTTATTTTGTCTAAATATTATTATGTACTGTTATTTTTAGCAAATGTGCATTCCCATGTTTGTGGATGTGATGCAGAATTATTTATCTCGGTGTTGGGGGGTGTGTGCTCATGCAGAGCTGCTGGTTTGATGAAGGTTTGTGGAGGAAGGGCCGTGATGAGCAACACACAGACACACACACACAGACACTTAAAAGCTCAGCTGAATGTTCTCACAGCAAAGCATTTTTTCTCATTCATTCATTCACAAAGACCTCGAGTAACTTGTCCCCAATACACCTGTGTTGTTTCTCTTTGTATTCAGGGAAGCAGTGCTTCCTAGTCCTGCGTCAGCAGCAGTTCAACATCCAGGCCCTGGTGGCTGTGGGACAGCATGCGAGCAAGCAGATGGTAAAGTTCGCTGCCAAGTAAGTAAGCAATTATATCCTGTTGTCAGAGTAAACAATGGTGGGAACCAGGACTCCCAGGGGTTGGGACCATTTTCACACATTAACATCAATGCTTCGTTTGTTTTAAAATGTAGTTATTTAAATTGTCAGCTCTCTATTGCCTTGAATACATTACACTGACAAAAGGTAAAATGGAGAACAGGCTTGAAATTCATTCCGAGCTGCTGAAGCAGCATTCTCTCGACAGAGACAACCTACATTTGCTTCCAGGCTGGCTAACAAAAACTCTGGCAAGCTGAGCTTAGTGGGACACTTCATTCTGTGTGTGGTGTTGGTGTGTCTGCACATGGTCAGGGTTTTTATTCTGCAAGACATGCAGTGTATTATCCAGTGTAGTAATACATCGTATGGTTAAAACTGATGTGAGAAAGTCCCATGTTCCAAGTAGCTTGCTGAGCTGAAGAAATTCAGAGTGGCTTCTGTGCACTGGATTAATCTTACCAACACCTTATTTTTGGCACTAGAATGTTTAATGAGGGTTTTAAGCTAATTTTAAAAAAACTAGTGGGAGAAGGGTAATAGTTAGACTTGCCAATTAAAAGTGTTTGTTGGAGTAATTTGAATTTAGTTATTTGGTTTGTTTTGTTTCTGAAGGTAAAAAAATTACCTTTCCCTTCTATTAGGCCTCAAGACTTTGCTTTCAGATTGTCCAGTAATAAACATGTTTGCATGATAGATGGGCTTTATAGCAGGACTTTTAATCTTGTATATCTACTTGTTCAGAAATGGAAATGTGGATCAGTTGGGTGCAGTGATGTTCAACTGTGGCACTGGAGTTGCTTCTGTGTCGTTCTTGGCACCACTCTCATGCCTGGGAAGGGAGCCCCCACTAATTAACTGCAAAAGTGCTACAGCCTTCAGCCTTCAATATGTCAGGGAGAGGAAGGATTCATTGTAGTACAGACTTGCAGAAGCCAAGTTAAGAATGTTGGGATAATGGTTCTGCTGATGGGGCTCAAGGCAGCGGGAAAACAGAACCAGCAGTGTTTGCTGTTGGCTGTGCTTCGTGCTGGCAGTGCCAGTGTGGAACATGCTGTTTACAGGTGTTTGTGAGCCAAAGTGAAGTGTTCTGTTTCTTGGTGAAATGGTTGGTCTCTCCAGCACTTGGAATCCTTGAAAAGAATTAAGTGTATAATGTACTTGTTGCCTAATTCATCTCCCTTTAACCCACCAACAGTCTGCCTGTGCTCTGTGGGCGAACTTGTGCCACAGAACAGTGGAACAACTCTTACAGTTGTGATCTCACTCTCCTATCTTACAGTCCTCTCAAATATCTCTGTTTTTCAGTTTTCTTTGTGGTTCTTTGTTCCCCAGCTGAATTTCTTACATTTCATGAGTGGCAGAGCTTGTGCTTAGGAGCACATAGGAGGGAAGGGAGGTTGGTCCTTGCTCTTTTCTGCGGTGTACTGACTGCCAGTTACAAATTTCCATGATGTTTTTTTGTGATTCACTAATCTTTTTTCACTTTAGTTTTCTGCCAGGTTAGTGATTTACACCAGGTTATGGAGGTTCAGAGCTAGCAGGGAATGGTAAATGGTGGAATAGGATATCTGGAAAGAGTTGTGGGCAAAGCTGCTTTCTCTTCTTGCAGCAGTGAGCTGTTAAATCAGACAGAACCTCATCCTTATGCTCTTCCCAACTCCCTGTCATCTCACCACTTTCCTGGATGGGACAGACCTGAATTAAAAAACCCAGAGATTAGCTCAGTTGGTTAAAACTTGGTTGTAATAATGCCAGGGTCATGGGTTCAATTCCTTGTGTGAGCCATTGACTTAAGAGTTGGACTCGATGATCCTTGTGGGTGGCTTCCAACTCAGAATAGTCTGTGATAGTCTGTGAATTCCTCTGAGTAGCCAGACCCATGATGTTTGTACCATGTTTTGACTTTTCATGCTGCTCCTTTTTGGGACAGTATTTGCTACCTGAATCCTGGTACCTCAGCCTCTATGAATGTACAGCAAGCACATTTTACTCAGTATTTGAGTTCTTAAATGCTTGCATTCTCATCATCACGTTGTTTGAAGGGTGTAATTTTCTGTTACAGGCCTCTGAGTGTTCTTTGGGGGGTTTGCTTTTGTTAGTTAACACCATTAGTGCAATCATCTTCTCATGAATCCTTCCCACCCACAAACCTGTTTTATCAACATCCTGCCATGCTCTCACTTTTTCCAGTGTTTCATCTCCTACAGTTCTGTCAGACGTTGCCTCTGCCTCTTGTCCTTCAAGGCTCTGAGTGCATGTGGGGTCACTGTGGCAGCAGCACCTGGGGCAGAGCCCGGGACGTGCCTGTCCTCAGTCACTTCCCTGCCAGATTCACCTGCTCGGGAATGTTGCCATTATTTCTACCAGATGAGGCATGTCTGAGGTGTCTAAAAATAGCTGTCCTGTTTCCCTGCCTTCCTCAGTGTCTTTTTTCATCGTCTCATTTCCTACACAGTCAGTGAGCAAGTGCACATTTATTGATGAAAACATTCAACTCAAGTACCTTAAATATAATTTTTCTAACTTTTTCACTTATGGTACATAAACTATATTTTTCATGTGCTACTTTCTCATATTTTGATGCTGTGTCCACAACTTTCTTTACAATAGTTGGTGAAATTCTGGATCTTATGTTGTTAATGAGAATTCATTAAATAATGAGCATTTCTTGTACAAATTCTCTTATGTGATAAACAAACCAGTTCCTCTTTTAGATATTGGCACATGGAAACCAAGAACTTTCATAACCTTTTGTGGTCAGCAACATTCATATACTAATTATCTCCATGATCATAAGTATGTGAGTTCTTTTTAGTTAAAGATGCTTAGTACTGGTTCGGCTCAGGTTTACAGAGAATTTCTGTGAGTTTAACTATGGAAAGTTTTGAATTGAACTTTGGCAATCACAGAATGGATTGGGTTGGAAAAGACCTCCCAGATCATCAAGTCCAACCCTTGGGCCAACTCCAGTCCCTTTACCAGATCATGGCACTCAGTGCCACGGCCAATCTCAGTTTAAAAACCTCCAGGGATGGGGAATCCACCCCCTCTCTGGGCAGCCCATTCCAATGCCTGAGCACTCTCTCTGGAGAGAATTTTTTTCTGATCTCCAACTTCAGTTTCCCCTGGCAGAGCTTGAGCCCCCCGTGCCCCCTTGTCCTATTGCTGAGTGCCTGGGAGAAGAGACCAACCCCCACCTGGCCAGAACTTCCCTTCAGGTAGTTCCAGACAGTGCTGAGGTCACCTCTCAGCCTCCTCCAGGCTAAACACCCCCAGCTCCCTCAGCCTCTCCCCACAGCACTTGTGCTCCACTCCCTTCTCCAGCCAACAGCACAGAGCCAGTGCAGATCCTGGATTGGCAGCTGGGAATTGTTCTGTCATTCATCAGAAGAACCAATTCAGCCTGGCCCTGCACAGGATGCCGTGTAAGGGGAAGAGTTAATTGTCTCCTCAGACAGCAGAGGTGCCAAGTGGAGCAATTAGTCATTATCAACCTGCTTTTTCCATCCACTGTTGGGTGTGGTTGGTTTTGGTTTTCTTTCTCTTTTTCTATCAGCATCGAGCCTTTCCTGCCACCCCAGTGCCAGGGCCACGTGAGGTGAGATCGCAGTTGGCAGAGGTGCTGAACAGATTCTAATTTAGCTGCCCAAATGTGTCTGTGCAGAGGAAGTAACTTGATGGCTCTTTATAGTAGAGAATAAAAATACAGGAAAGAGAGTAAAAACGGAGGGAAAAATAAAAAAGGTAAACATCTATGAAAATAATTCACAGTGTAGAAAAATGGACATAATTCTTCAGTTAGTAAATTGGTAATACCAGGAAAATTGCTGGATATTGCAGAGTATTTTCTTTATCCATTTCTGTTTAATTTTTATATCAGTGGTTTGGAAGACAATGTTAAATTGCAGCTGTTAAGTCTGCTGGTGACACAGAAATTGGACTGGTGAAGTAGATGCTCAGCAGTGTGTGGTAACCAAGGCTCATGGAGAATAATCACCTTGATGCTCTTCAGTGAGAGTTTGTACCTTTTACCAGATTTGGTGTATCATCAGGATTTATTTGTAGCAAAGTACAGAGAGAAATGTGAGGTGGTGAGGGATGATTAACTTGACAGGAGCTCATGCAGTTCTTTTACTTGCTATGCTGGGAGATCTCTTGAGTTTGGAAAAAGAGGAATAAAATGCCATTAATGTAATACTTGCCAGTCATTAGACCATTTCTAGAATATTTAGTCCACTTTTGTTGTCTTTGTCTCTGAGTATACTTCAGGTTGGAAAAGGTTCATAGTGAAGTTGCAAGATAAAATGATACAGTCAGACCAATCTGCCTTCCTGTGAGACTGAAGAAAACTATTTTATCCTTGGGAAATTAGTCAGTAATTTAAATCCCAGTCTGATGGTACCTGTGCAAGAAGGTTTTCTGCCAGTAGAGGGTTCTTAAGTTGCAGGTACAAAGGTGTGACAGGATGCAGTGAACAGAGGATGAAGTCAGGGAAATTCAGAAGGGGAATAAAGTGGAGTTTTTTTCAGTGAAAATTATTAAAAATGCATAGTGGATTTTGTTACTTAAATTCCTTGAAAGCAGGTATTCTTTTTTCCTAGGAAACATCCAGGTTCAACCAAGTGTTAGAATGTTGGTTTAGGAAACAGATTATTGTGGTTTTAGACTGAAGAGAATAAGGACAGATATTTACCTGGCCCTGAGGGTACAGGGTCAGTAACTCACCTTTCAGGGGGCTCCGTGGATATTTGCTGCGTTTGTGCAGCAGCATCAGTTGCTCTCACTGAGCACAAAATCTTTATAGTCAACTCATTTTTTTGAAAGTAAACCCCACTGCCTTCAGTTTTCATTGACAGTCAGATACAGTGTCATTGATTATTATATTTTATGACAATTGTTTAATTTTTTAGACTTAATAATGTATTAATATAGTAATTAGTGCAGAGTGCTTACAGAACAGTGTTGAAGAAAAACCAGGAAAATGCCTGAATAAGTATAGATGCTATAGATGAAGTGAAATATTTTCTACTTAAAGTCTATAAAAAAACCAACTTTCTTCCTATTCTTCAGACTTTTGATCAAGAAGAAGTTAATTTTGCCCCCCTGGGGGGGCCAGCACAGGGTTCAGCTTGCAACACGAAGCTGTTGGTGAAAGATGTTGCCATACAGCCTGTGAGATGCAATCCTGTGGTTGAAAGTCTTGGCTAACAGACATGCACATAATTGAGAGGGGCATATAAGGCATCTAGTGGACACTCTAGTAATCATAGTCTTGATCCTTTGGACCATTACATATAAAGTAGTTTGCTGTACAGAGAAATAGTTTATCATTGGACTTTATGAATCTATTACTCTAATAGCTTCTTTAATATTAATGTGAATGTGATCCTTAATGATGCATTCATTAATTTATTTTATTTATTTATTTTTCAACTAATGTAGTTTCTAGTCCTTAGTGATATTAGTTACAGATATAAATATTGTTGTCTTCATTGGGAATACTTTGCCATGTTTTTCTGCTATTTGTTCACTTCCTTTGATATGTTTGGGGTTTTTTGTTACCCAGGGGAATTTTATCAAAAATCACCCAGATGACTTAGTCCTGCTGCTGCAGAAAATAGAGTTACCAGCATGTCATTAAAACTTCTTGTTTCTTGTTGTAACTTGAACTGAAATTACCCTTTCAGTGACACTCTTGAAATTACCTGTAGGGATCAAGGAAACACCTTCCAGGTTTCTGTGGTTTACGTTTGATGCCCTCCCTGTGCTGGGCATGTCAGATTTTCCAGATCTTGCTGAACACAGTTAAAACAGAACTCCAAACACCAGCTTTTATTTCCATACCTGACTAAATGTGTAGTTTGAATGAGAAAAAGCCTATTTTTTATTTATGTAATGGAAGTTGCAGGAGATGCTGAATGTTTGTAGATACAAAGATGATCATAAGCAGCTGAGAAGCCTCCCTGGTGCTTCTGTGTGCCCAGGCAATTACTTGCACATTTGGATACAGGGATCTACACAGTTTAATTCAGCAATTAAAATTATGGCAAATGTAATTACTAAGGAATGTTAGTTTTAAAGTTCCAGACCAAGAAACACGTTTTAATTGCAACACCAGTTTAAAAGAGAGAGGGAGCTCATTTTATCACACGTGCAAAGTTTTACAGTTCTGTTATGCAAGTTTGCAAAGCAGTGTTGCAGTTACAGTAATGTAAATGTCAGTTTCTTCCTGTGTTTTTAAACTGATACCATTTTACATGTCTTGAATTCCTTGCATGTTCTGATCAAAGCTCTGTCAGGACTTCACTAACACCAGTTCTCAGCCATGGGATCAGAAATCTGATTTTGAATCCATCACACAACACGTTTTGATTTAACCATTATTTTCTTTTTCGCAACACAAAGAATTTCCTTCAATGAGTTTAAAACATTATTTGCACTTATTACTGCGAGGGCTTTTATTCAGCAGATTAGAAGCTTTTATTTTCAGTGAAGACTCTGCTCTTCATGTCATTAGTGGTGTTTTCTGGATATTTGCCAGAGTGTTGACATGGAAAACGAAGTGGGGAAAAATGGACAGAGGAGAACTGTTTGGGGAGAAAAGTTCACACGAGAGTAAAAACTGATTCTTTTGAACGTATTTGAAAAGCAAAGGGGATTTGTGGTTACACTTAATGCAGTTTTAGCACCAGATACTCCCTGTGCATTTCTTACCATCACGTGCTGTTGCATCCAAAGTGCTGTGTTGGTTCCACAGTCTTTTTTTACAGACTTTTAAACAGTCATTTGTAAGAGGGTGTGTTTCCAAGCCCTGGGTGTCATTGCAGTTATTCCTTTCTTGAATTTGTTGCCTCTGATAAAATAATGGGGATGAATGGATGCTCAGCCATAACTAAATGAATGTGGGTTTGAAGCCAGCTCTCAACCTCTGCTTTGTACAATTTAGGGTTGATATGAGCAACTGCAGCTCTAATTTTAAAGTGCAAATGTACCAGAAGAACACACTGCCCACGGATTTTAGGCACTAGGTAGAGTTACCTGATGGTTAAGCAAGTCAAGCATAGAAATCACCGTGGTCTGTGTAACTTCTAGAGCAGCTGCCAGTGAGTTCTATCACCTGAAAGTATTACCATGAAAGAAATAGCACAGGCAACTAAAATACTCAAATTTTGCCTTTTTTTTTTTTTAAGTTAACCATAGTTTACTTACAGTGCCACCATTCGGTTTTGAGACTTTTGATGCTTGAATTTTCTACTGTTATTTCAATGTCATCAGATATTTCAAGACTTTTATCATTTTTACTCAAAGTAGAAGAAGCACCAGCCTTGTAAACATGAGGGTTGTTAAAGGCTCTTTGCTTTGCTGAGGCCAGCAGTGACCAGCCTGTCCAGTGCCATCCTCGCTCACCTCTCTATTTGCAGTTCCACTCTAGGCCAGACACTCCCCTGCTGTCTGAGGGCCTGGGTGCTCAGGAGATGTACATAATAAAGTGCTTTTCAGCCTTCTCAAGGAGGCCCGAGAAGTGAAGGATGAGTTGTAGCATTTTTTGTAAAAAAGAAATATTTTCTGATTTTGGCCTTTTGTAAGCCAGCTAGCAAAGAGATAGAGTGAAAATATAATTCCAGTGAGGGTGAGATAATCTGTAGAAAATTACTGGTTTAAAGCCCAGTCAGTACCTTAAATATGTAAAAAACACTTTCATACAAATTTTTTTCTCACCTATAACTCTTGAGGCTTTTTTATTGTTTGCTTATAGCAGACTTACTTTATGTCATATCTTTGGAAGACTTTCTGGATGGTATGTGATGTTTTAATGTACAATTAGTGGCTGTTAGTGGAGAGCAATTAGGATGCCCCCTGAAAAATGACTTGGAAGCATCTTACATCTCTCAGTAACAAGGCATGTAGTTTAAACAAGCTGAAGCAGTTTTGATTTCCCCCTCCAGCTCTAGAGTTTGTTGTTCAGCTGGTGAAGACACTTCTTGCAGAAAATTGAATCAGCTGACACATGCAAGAGGGTCTGTGGCCTAGAAAAAGAGCCCTGTGCCTTGTCAGTTCGTGTATTCACACACAAAGAACAGCAGAGCACTGAGCTTAATCATCATTATTTCCCTCACAACTCTTCCATCCCAGTTTGAATTCACTGTGGCTGGGAATATTCCAGCAAAGTCCTTCATTACCCAGTTATTATGAATATAAAGGTAACCTCACCTAGATCTGTACCTGTGTTGCTGCTCAGCAGTCCCTGTGCTGCAGGAGCATCTGGTCAGTGCTGGGGCTGCTGCCTGTGCCGTGGAATGCAGTGACCCCCCTGTCCTGTCCTCTCTCTGTTGGCAGCATCACCAAGGAGAGCATTGTGGATGTGGAAGGCGTTGTGAGGAAAGCCTATCAGAAGGTTGGAGGTTGCACTCAGCAAGATGTGGAGCTTCACGTTCAGAGGGTAAATTTGTGAGCAGATGGAGCACTGGTTAATTGTTTGATAGATTATCTGTTGAGACTGTCTGTCTACATCCATAAACTTTTTCAGTAAGGAATCCCATGCCAGAGAAATAAACTCCCTTAAGCTACAGATTTCAGAGTATCATGTGTAAACATTAAACATTTCTGCATTTAAGATATTTGGGGGTTATATTTTCCTGTTTTTATCTGCCATTTGATTTACAGTATCAGGTAAAATAAAGAATCTCCCTAGAACAATTTGGGTACGAAAGCTTGTAATTCTCATGTCTGATTCTTAACTGAAGCAGATACTGGAATAAAAAGTTTGCTTCTTTTTAAGTGCAAGTCAGAGTCTGTTCTTTATCAGAGTTACAATCTTCCCCTCAATACAATGGGCTAAAATACAGAACTCTGGGCAGAAATAAACTCTCACTGGCTTAACAGTATGGGAGCTTTTGAAATCCA
Organism: Sakesphorus luctuosus; assembly: GCA_013396695.1. Lineage (NCBI taxonomy): Eukaryota > Metazoa > Chordata > Aves > Passeriformes > Thamnophilidae > Sakesphorus > Sakesphorus luctuosus. Next base: position 1,198,572 of record VWZD01008773.1, read on the forward strand.
GAATTCCTGGAGCTTGTGCTGTAGGGGTGGAGGAAGTGCAACTTTATAATTTGTTTAAATTGAAAGCATATTTAAACCTTTATGTAATATCCTTTCCTTCTAAAGGTTCTTAACCCCACTCTGCCTGCAATACAGCTGAAACACAGACTCCTCAGGAGCAGAGTACAATGGCTGTTATAGCAGTAAGGCAAATTTTAGCTAACCGCATTGGGGAGAACCTGTAGATTCTGAAGAAACATGTTTTAATTCATGTGCAGGTTGTCATCTGCTTGATTTTTCTGAAAGAACATCAAATTCACTGCTCCTGTAACTAAACTGTAAGGCAAGGCAAGCTGGTTTTCATTCTCTGATTGTGTTTGGGGTGTCTCATAAATTTTTCAATCTGAAATAGCTCTTTCAGATACAATCAGATGGTAAGTAAATAATACATTAACTATGAGAGGAACAGGATGCTCCTGCTGGAATCAGAACCTACAGCTCGGTGAAATCTCGTAGTTTCAGAGCTGGCATTCATGCCAAAAGGCTCATCCTTCAGGCAATATGTATTTGCTCAGGCTGGTGCTTCTCAGAAGCAAAGAGATATTTTTAATCTTTCAAAAGGAAAGCAAGAACTAAGCACTTCCAGTATTGTCATGAGAATGCACCCGTGTGTCTCGAGTACTTGAATAAAATCACAGCCTTGCAGCTCCCAGCCTGTGCAAACAGTGTTTCAAGTCCCTGCCAGAAATACCCTTTGTAAGTCACACCTCCCTTGGAGCGGAGCCTCAGCTATTTCTGTGCTCTCTCAATTTCAGATCTATGTGATCAGCTCGGCTGAGCCCCGCCTGCCCCTCCAGCTGGATGATGCTGTTCGACCAGAAGTGGAGGGAGATGAGGTGAAAACTTTGCATCCTCAAATACTTCTTACTATCTTTGTAGCTGAACAAAAGCATGAAAGCAGCTTCCTTGATTGGGGGGTTTGTTTGGATTGCATTTTACTTGCTTCATGTTCTCCAGAGCTGTGTTCAACATCTCTGTAGCTCTGATATCTGCTGAACTGCATCAGAAGGTCAAAACCAGAGGGTTTCCAGTCTTGTGTGTGTTTCTGATGGGATCCCCATAGCTGAGTTTAGCTCAGTTGGTTAAAACGTGGTTGTAATAATGCCAAGGTCGTGGGTTCAATCCCCTGTGTGGGCCATTGACTTGAGTTGGACTCGATGGTCCTTGTGGGTCCCTTCCAACTCAGAATAGTCTGTGATTCAGTCTGAGTTCTGCCTGTGACCTCTGGGAGAAGTTACAGCTTAAGTTTGCTATGCTGCCAGTGCTGTATGTTCTTTCTAGAATGGTCTAGAAATTCTGCTGAACTTAAAAGTAGCCCTTGGCTTTTAGCCAGAGGATATCTGTGTTGGGGTCTTGGTTTGTTTATATTTTGGGTGTGTGTATTCACTGCTTGTTTTTGCACAACTCTTTAGGATGGAAGAGCTACTGTAAACCAAGATACCAGACTGGACAACAGAATCATTGACCTGAGGGTAAGGAACATGCTGTGCTGTCTTGCTTGCCTGCAAGTCTTTATTCCTCACATTTCTAATCTATGAAGCAGGAAAAGTCATGGATTTGCTGGAAGTGTATTGTTGGCCAGAAGAAAAATAAACATATTTTTTTGTTTGTGAGTGGTAATGTGAAAACACAAGGGTTTGAATCCTAAATGTTCACCTTTATTGACATTAATTAAAGAACACCTGTTAGTAGTTTGAAGGCAAACACTGAGGATTAGACATGTGGCCTTGTACATCTGAGCTTTTTATTTACAAAGTCAAAGATGTCTGAATAGGGGCAATTTAGCTCATTTTTTTTGCACATCTAGAACTGACTTTGCAGTTTCTCAGTAAATCAATCTATGGACCTGGGAAATAAACACGAAAGTCACTTAGGGGGAAGTTTGGTAAAGTTCTGGCACTGAGATAATTAAAGCATTTCACATCTTATTCCAGCAACTAAAACTACTTGTGCAAATTGTTTTACTTGGACCAAAGTTATTAATACTGATTAACTTCAATTTGCCATGACTTGTCAGGTTGCTCAGTATCTCATCATACTGGTGTCTTCATCAGTCTTAAATTTAAGTGCTTCAGAATTCTATATTAATGGTTGAAAGTGAAAACCATTTATTTGAAGGACCATCAGCCTGCAGTGTTGGTAAGGCTGTGTACTGAATAAATTGAAGGGAGAGTCCTGGGATGCTTGAACTTACAGTGGTGAATAAAATAATCTACAACACTCCAGAGGAACTTAAGAAAACCCATTAAATTAACAAAAATAATAAACTGGAAAGAACCACGAATTGCAGAGAGAACAGAGAAATAATACAAAGGGAAATAAATATTTAAAATACTGGCTGAAAAATGTCATGGAGGAATCCTTGGCTGGAATTAAGCTGCCTACTCATAAGTTTGCCTTGCTTGTTCTGCAGGAGCTTTGCTTCTGCAAAACAAGAATCTAAATAATTATGTGTTACTTTGATCTTTGTGTGTTTTTTGAAGGGAATGCTGAATAATCAGGAAAGGTGTTTAATGAAGAAAGGAGAAAGGACACATGTGCTTATATATATGTTCACGTCCTAAGAATTGTATGTAGTGGAATCATAAAAGTGGGGATACAAAGGCAGTTTGTCCTTCAGAATAGCTGGCATAAAAAAAGAAACCCCAGAAAAGTAGTAACTGATGTCCAGTGATTTGGTTCCACAGACTGGAGCTACTGGAGTAGAAATGGGACTTCAAAGAGCCCCTGGTGTTCAATGCACTGCACAAGTTGGCATATCCTAAGGAGGACTGGAAAACATGGTGTGTTACCTGAAACCATGGATAACCACTGCTCTCCCATAGCTCTTCCTTCTAGGAAAACCAGGTCAGGGGCAGCAGGGAAGAGTGTTAGCAGGATAGATGTGGTAGAGATGCTGTGCTGATCTTGTTCCTACAAGTGTGGGAGGAAGTCCAACCACAGGTACTTGTATCGTGTAGTTCTGGTTTCCTCAGTGCCCCAGTTTTTTAAGGAAGAAGGAGGTCACTGAACATCAAAAATAGAAAAGATTTAGGAAACTAAACACATAAATCTTGGCTGGACTCAGACTGAAAATAGCCCTTAGTATGAAACTAAAATTGGTTTTGTCCATTTAAATTCAGTATTTAGAGTAGTTAAGTAATTTGACTAATTTTAAATCGTGATTAACCAGGGAGTTTATGGGACAGGACCAAGTCATGATAAAGTGGAGCTGTAAAAATTAGTTATTGTGTGAATAAAAAAAGACTGGATTTCCAAAAATGGCCCCACTCCATCCTGCTGTGGTGTATGTGAAGGTTGATTATGATGCCATGGAAGGCGTGCAATTAATAATAAGGAAATTACATTAGTGGGGATGTGATAAGCAGAATTTTCTACAAAGATTGCAAGAATTCCATTCTTGTGCACAAGTGAAAATAGGCTGAGTATTGCAGTGAATTATTAACACTCTTGCATTTTGGTTGCTGACACAGATCCCTCAGAAGTGTCTGATAGGTTTATGTTTTTTTTAGGTTAGAGATGGGAAGTACTTGATTCCCAAGATCCCAAGCTATTGCTGTAGTTGTTACTCTGATGTATGGAGAGAAAATTGTGATTATTTAGGGCAGAAGGGTTTTAAAAATAATTTCCAAGGAATGATGACTGAGGAAGAATGAAGCTGTTCCTGCTGGGTTAACTCATAAAGTACAGATCACATGCTTGGACTTGGAGTAGAGAAGTTGGGGCTGTAGGGAAAGGAGAGCTGGTAAGAAGAAAGAAAAGTCCTTGCCTAGACCAGATTTTGTTTCACACAACCACAGACGACTATGAGGAAACCACTGTTGAACCAAGTATCGATTTTTCATGGTGGCTTAATGAAAGTCAAACCACTTGATTCTAGAGATGTTTGATTTGCCCTTCACTTACCAAAACAGTTAAAGGAGGCAAATTGGAGCAGTGACTGTGTTTTACATCATTACTTTTCTGCTGTTCCCGAGTTTAACTGAGGTGTTCTGTGGTGTTTAGGCTTCCTGTGTCTCTAAAAGCACCTACTTACACCATATTTCATGAAGTTCTGTGATAGATGAAAAGCCATGAAGAAAAGACCAGTGAAACACTTGGGTTTTGTGGTTTGCTTCTTCGTGTCCTCCAGTCGATTCAGGTTCTTCCAGTTTTACAGTGGACCTGACTGATGTCTTTGCTCTGGCCTATTTTTGATGTTGAGCAAAGCTTTTATCTGTCCAAATTTGGCTTGAATTGAATGTGCTTTGCAGTGCTGATGCTGTAGTTGTGTCTGCTAATGCACAGCTCATTGAGACCAAAGTGTAGCCTTTTTAGGGTCAGTATTACCCTGTTTATGCTGCTCAGGGTAGAGCATAAACATTCAACTGTGTCTTTAGCTCTTGGTGGATGTCAGGCTATGTTGTGTGATAATCCAGCTGGACACTGATCTTAATGCTCTATTTCCAAGATACTTAATTACTTCAAGCTTGATTTCGTGTTGAATTCAGTTTACTCATTGCAAAAGCTGTGCTTTTCCTGGCCAAATTCAAGCTGTAATGAACAAGCAGATGTACAGTTTGTTGTAGGTACTGAAGACATGCACAGTCCCAGTCATTTAGACCACAAACTTCATATATTCTTCTTACACTATAAGTAATACTGAAATTTGAATAAAAGTTGACTTCAGTCACTTAGGGGTTAAAAAATGTTATTTAATATAAATTCTGTTTCCTAGCAAAACCTTCATTTGCCTTGTATGTAGTAAAGGAATTGCAAAATTATTTACATAATTTAAAATAATGTATATTAGTGAAAAGAATATAGATTGCATTGTTTTCCCGTTCTATTTAGCCAGCGGTGCACTTAGTGGCTGTTCCTGGTGGAAGGTAGCTAGTACAGCAGGCAAGCAGGAAAGCAAAAAGGAGCACAGAGCAGAACAAATTCTAAGCTGAGGTGAGAGTGGAAAGTTCAGAACTCGCAGGTCTGTGCCTCGGCCTCACCTGGGGAGATCTGATCCCCTGAGGTGTGAGCTGCCCTCAGTCAGGTCTGCTGGAACACATCTGGCCACTGCAGCCTGTGCCAAATGCAATGTGATGATGGGTTTTATAATCTTGCTTATAGTGATCAGTCCTATTGTTATTAATACCTTCCTTTGTGGCATCTGAATAATAAACACACAGGTGAAATTAGAGTCAGGTTGTGATTGACACTTGTGTTTCAGCATCATTAGCTGAACACGTTTTCTGCTCTCTGTAGCAAAGCTGGTGATTGAAAATAACTAATTGTCCTGTAAAATCAACTTTGCAGGCTGAGTTATAACATTAACACTCTTAACTGCACCAACATTTAAGTGACATAAATTTGCTTCTTTTTCTGTTTAACTCTTGAAGGAGTATTTTCTATCTCTGCCGTAGTCTCAGGTCAGATAGTTTGTCAGTGTGTATGTGGAAGGGTTCATATTGGAGTAAACACTTCAGGAAAAGAGTGCCATGGTAAAATCTTTTTTCAGGCACTGGTGAAAGTCAATTAATTTTGTCAGCTGTCTCTGTCTTTAGTTTGTTGTATTGCACCAAGTGTGGAAGTTCAAATGGTGACCTTGTTACCTACCATTGTGCCAATCATGGTAATACAGACCCAGCATCTCAGTTACTGAATCATTTTCTCCAGATGAATTAATTTTCTCTTTGTCCTAAACACCATACCAATGCAAAGAATGTAATTAAATCTGAGAAGTTTTTCTCCATCCTTAAAATCTTTGGGAAGTTGTGGCACTTGAAACTTTTGAGGTCATTGATTTGACTACTCTGCAGATTGGCAGGTGCAGTTGTTTAGGAGCTTATCTCAGATGTCTTGTTGGTCTTTAATCCTTACAAGGAGACTGCAGTATCCCAAATTCCCAGCAGTTACCCGTGCTGGCAGTCTGTGAATGAATGGGCACTGAAACTCAGCCACCTTTGGTGAAAGAAGAGTGGTCTTGTCAGATCGAATTGGAGGTGCAGAGAATTGCTGCTTGTTCTTGGTCTGTAGTTAAATAAAAGCTCCAGTGTCCAGTTCTGTGAAGTTGGCTGCGTTCATAAATACTGTTCTAAGCATAATTTATCATTATAGATGGCCTGGGAAGGCAGAGTCTTTGCCCTGCATCCTCTCAAAAGCCAGGAGGAGTTACTGCCTGACAAGCCATTGTTAGTGCAGAACTGTGTGGGAATTGACTGGCTGTTTCTGTGCGCAGTTTTAGGTCAGAGCAGGTAATTGCTTTCAGACTGGGTTTAGCAACCATTCTTCTTTCTCCTGTGAGTGTGTGACTCAGGACAGCGTTCTCACCTGCTCTGGCATCAGACTGGTGTCGGTCCATCAGGAGGGTAGGGAAGCGTTGTTACTATCCCACTTTAAATACACGTGACAGATTTTATCTATTAGCATTTTCAGAAATGTGTCTAGTTCATCAAAAACTATTGGTAAACCCAAATACCGAGTTGGAAAAGGTCTTTCACCTTTTAAGTAGGAGATTGTTAAGGCAAAAAAATCCCTTTGAATGTTCCTGGTGCTTTGATGTAACGCTGCCAAGTTATGCCCAGAACTCAGGCAGAGCCGTCTGATTCTGGGAGACCAACGTTAAAAAAGTGAAAAACTTTGAGGGTACTTTTGTAACTGTTGCTCAAAACCTCATTTCCTTCATTTTGAACTCTTGGAGTAGCGGCTGTGGTTTGTGCTATCAGACAGTGAGAACTGCCAGCGATTATTTACTAGTCTAACCACTTACGCCCCTGAGAGATACTTGGTTGGTCAGCTAAAATGGCAAACAGCTCCCAGTTGCTGCAGGTCTGCAGCATTACTGCAGTTTTCTCTTCGGGTTTGGTGGTGAAGGGATATTTTTATCCTGGAGAGGTGGTGGATGGAGCTTTATTTCAGCCTTTCTACCGCCAAAGTGTCCAAATTCGGGTGCTTATACAATTTGTTTTGGCTGGGGTTTTTTGTTTTGTGGTTTAGTAGGAGTCATGTGAAAAAGCCCACAAGGCTTTTGTTACCCTAACTGAAAAGCTGGGTACCTTTCAGAAAGGAGAAGTAAACAGTGCTGTGACGCAGGTTGGCGTGGAGAGCCGGTCTCTGGGTCGTTTGCAGGAATTCGTTTGACTCCTCATACCCTTTCAGGTTGCTCAGTGTCACCTCGTAAAGGCTGCGAGCACAAAATCAGATACGGGCTCAGCGCTGACGTCTCTCGGTGTCTGCAGCCCTCACTAGGGTGGTTTTGTTCTTCGTCATGCCAAAGTGTTAGAGGAACCCGTAGTGTGGGTATGTGCTAACCAGAGAAGCAGCTGCGTTGTGTCACGTACATAAACAAAAAGGTGATGATCAATTCAGCCTGATCGACTTCTGCTTTCAGCTAAATGCCCTTTAAAGAATAAAAAAAGAACTGAGGTCATGTGAGCGGGTGTTAAGTGGACTGTTTGAGCGGTGGGAGTTTAGCCCTGGTTTGGGATGTTTTTGTGGCAGTGTCATACCTGGTTAACACGTGCCTGTGTTTTTACATGCATTTTGTAGCCTGTTGTGTTTGATCGCCTTTAACAGACAACCGTTTCTACCCTCTGTAGGTTCCTGATGGCCCTGCTTTTATCGTGCACTGTGTATTACTGCAGCTGATCCAGTTGGCTGTGCTGAAAGCTTTTTAATAGGTTTAGTGCTTTTATTCAATTTCTTACGATAAAACCTTTATTTGCAGAAGCACATCTCATAAATCAGTTATTTTTTAAAATGCAGAATTGACCATAGTGCCTCCTTTATAACTGCATATACCATAAATTGAAATGAGTAACATCTCTGGTTTCCTTTGCTGTTTCTTTTTGTGTAATAAACAATTACTGATTTGCACTTTTCGCTGTTTGGGCAGATACAGTAATCAGATATTCTGAAGGGAAGAGATTCATCCCTCCAGCTGCCCAAAAAAAGTAATAGAGTTAGGAAACTAACTTAGGATTCATTATTTTATCTTCTTCTTGTAGACCTCCACTAGTCAGGCAATCTTCTGCCTTCAGTCTGGTATTTGTCAGCTTTTCCGAGAAACTCTTACTCGCAAGGGATTTGTGGAAATTCAGACTCCCAAAATCATTTCAGGTATTGTATATGCGATCCAGCAGCCACAGGTGTGCTTGGTTTACAGTTGCTCAGTGTATCTGTCTGCCAAAAATGGAGTAAGTTTGTATTTTAAAAACAAGAAGTTTTGTGTCTAGTTTAGATGCAACTTGTAACAGGTGTCAGAGTTGTTCTTCACTTTTCTCCTGACTTTGGATAATATTACAAATATTACATATACATCATTTTTGCATTCCACAGTGCACATTAAGCTTTAATTTGGTTAAATACAGATGTCTGATCATATGCATTGTTCTCCCAGTGTTCTCAGTGTCGAGCACTGCCAGTTCCATTCTCAGTATCAAAAAAGCCCCACACTAATTTATAAAAGCAGATTCCATCATAAAGAAGTTATAATATAGTGGCATGAAATACGATATATACAATATGTCATTTCTTCAGCAGTGAGCACATGGCTAAATAGAAAATGGTAGTAGACCTTTTTCTCTTTGGACATGTGGCATAACAGCTTCAGCCTGACAAAATTAAGTCTGGAAATGTGTATTTTGCTTCTAGTTCTGTTGTTGATTTGCTGTATTGTTTTCAAAAGTCAAATTGGCTTGTTGGTGTTCTTTGGGGTTTTGTTGATGCCACTAAGATATGGCATGGAAAATTAGGCCAAAGTATTTGTGCTGTTCTCATTGTATGTACATTCATTAAATGGATACATTTTTCCCAGTGAATTTTAGAGTTCTGTATTTATATTTTTGAAGACAGCTCTTGATTGAGATTAAAAAAATGTGCTTTTTAACAAAATACATGTAAGCAACTATTCTTTCAACATAGAAAGTATGTTGAAGAATAGGTAAGTTTTTTCCTACAAAGAATGTTAAAGAAATACTGAAAGACTCCCAAGTAGTTTATTTATGTAGCACCTTTGAGGAAGTGGCTGTTCTTACTGTGCAGTGTAGCATTGAGAGCAGGCAAGCAAGCATCCTATTGTTTGAATGAGACCAGATTTTGTAAAATGAACCAAGTTAAGGCAATCCAATCCTCACTAAACTTCAGATTTAAATATCGTAGCTGTTCTAAGATCTGAGTTTTTAAAAGTTACCTGTGTTGAAAAATAAGTGTAAATATCCACTGAAACTGTTTCAGTGTGAGTAGTTGTGATTGAAGAAAAGAAACATTAATCTCAGTGGAATGGTCAGTAATAATAATAAGTACCTAGAATCAGATCAACGTTAGACTTTTCAAAGATGATTAATCTTTTGCTGGCATGTTCTGTTATCAAGTTAGGGCACTGTACCCCTCCTGTCCCACGCTGGGGAGTGGCAGGTGAAGTGCTGCAGTTCTGGGAGGCAGTTTGCAGCAAGGGGTACAAATGATATGTTCTTGGTTCCTGTGCTCTCAGGGTAACTGACTGTCTATGAAACCTGCCTCAAACTGAGAACCCGCTTTACCCCTTTGGCACGTGTCCCCTGTAGATCTGGGTTTGGCTGAGAGCTGTTTGTGCCGCCAGTTAGAGAGGATGGTCCTGGCACAGCAGGATGTGCAGTTTGGTGTCAGGCTCTGCAGTTCACCCCTGCAGGCTGTGTCACCTCTGCAGGCTGTGTCACCCTCAGACACTGGGGCCACAGCAGTGTGGGCTGCAGGGAGTGGGAGTGGTACGAACGTACTCACCTCCAAGCTGAGGAACAGTAACATTTTAAACTACCCCAGTTAAATCTGCAGATTTGCAAGGCAAGGTGTGACAGTTCTGAGCTGCAGAATTTCCCTTGGCAGGAATGGATGCAAATACATCTTTTTCCGCTAATATGCTTTGAAGAAAAATCTGATCTCTAAATGTTAGACCAATGATCTGCTGTTCTACCTCTGATTTATTTTTTATGTTTTTATTTTAATTACTTACAAAAGCATTTGCTTTTCAGCTGCCAGTGAAGGAGGAGCCAATGTGTTTACTGTGTCCTACTTCAAAACCAGTGCCTACCTGGCTCAGTCCCCACAGCTGTACAAGCAGATGTGCATATGTGCTGACTTTGACAAGGTGTTTTGTGTCGGGCCAGGTAAGGAAAGCTTTGCCTCTCCCACGGTGTGAAGTGGACCCTGATGGCCTTTAGCAGCTGCAGCACTCGAGACAACAGGCACACTGAGAGCTCCCAATGGTTTCCCTTAACACAGTTTCACTGCTAAACACAAACTGCAGTTCAGGCAACTAATGAGAGGAAAGGTGACAGAGAACTTGCTGGAACAAAACTCAAATGCTGCAGTGAGGGTGGAATCCTCGTCCAGTGCTGTTCTGTGGGGAGGAGGAATAGGGTTGCATTGGAAATTGGTAATGTGATGAAGTTGGTAAACCATGGAACACCACCATGGTGCCTGCAGCCACAGCTTCCTGTTCTCCGGGCCTGGTAACTGCCTTTGCTTGCCCAGTACTAACCACTTAAAAGAGGCAACTTAAGGTTTGAGATGGCACATTAACAGATAAGTAGCCCTTACTTTTGTACATGTCCCAAACAACATTATTTAGAGCATGCTTACTTCTAACTGGGCTGTCAGTAAATAATAAAAAAATTAATAATTTCCAGCCCTGTGCTCTCTTTCTCAAATGGACTCTTTAACAAGTAATACAAATTTTTTTATAAGACCTCAAATGGTTTAAAGATACATAACCTGTAAATGCTGGAAAACAAGTCAATAACAGCTTATAAAATAAAAAAAAATTCCAAGTAACTCTGAAGATCTTAAATTTCTTGCTAATTACTAACAAATGAGTCATGGTTTATAGGAAAGCATGTTTATGTCGCTCACAGCTGAAAAAAACCCCATCCCAGAAGACACACACGTGTACAAGTCCACTTCCTCTGAGCAGTTTTCAAATCTGAAAGCCCTTGCCTGCCTCAAACTTTGCCTGTTTTTAACTGTTGTGTGTGGGCCTGAGCAGAGTTCCTGCCTCTCCAGGGTCTGTCTGCCCCGTGTCCCTGGAGCAGCAGCTGCAGGGCTGCTGTCGCTGTACCAACGGTGCTCTGACACTGCCAGCTTTCCTTTTGTCTTTCAGCAGGGATTTTCGTGTCTAAGGACAGCATGTCCATCTGATCCCAATGCTGATGTGGTTGTCAGTGCTTTTTTTCCAAGTGGAATGATAATTTTAGGTCAGTGAGAATTTCTGTTGTTTGATTTCCCAGTGTTTCGAGCTGAGGACTCCAATACACACAGACACCTGACTGAGTTTGTTGGCCTGGATATTGAAATGGCTTTTAACTATCACTACCATGAAGTGGTAGATGAGATTGCAGATACCATGGTGCAGATATTCAAGGGGCTTCAGGAAAGGTAATAACAGCATTTCCTTCTTTTAATGAGCAACTTTCTTTGACATCTCTTGCACTGGGGTGTGAAGTGGGTGAGCATTTTATCCTCAGCTTGTCAGATAATCGCTGATAATCTGATCGACATCAGAACTTCAAAACAAATGTTTTTGCTTTGCTCTTCACTACTTGTTGGTGTCTGACTTTTAAAGTTCGCTCAAGCCATAGGCCAGTAAACTACTTTTAGCAGCTCCTGGAGTGTGTTGGCTTACACTGAAACTTGCTGTTTGCTGTTGGAAGGTATTTCTAGCAGAAATGATCCACCATTAATTTAAAACGTCCGTTTTGTGCCACTACAGATAGATTGTTCTGTTTTGAAAATTATGCTATTGTTACTATATAGGAAAGTTTTCCTGGTTAAAAATCATTATACCAGTTTGCATCTGTTCCATCATAGCAGCATAGCTTATTTTCCTTTATTCACAGCCTAGCTCATTAAAAAGCCAGACCAAAAGTTTAGGAAGTGGTTTTCATTTGTTTACAAATTAGAATGTCTTGCTAGAAGACAGGCAAGTATTTTCATCTCTGCAGAATGAAATTTCGTGTTTATATTTGAAATAGGATATTACTCAAATCAAAGAAGAACCCAGGTAAATATTACAAATGAAAGGGATGATTACTCATTGTTGTTACTGTGAATTTTGACCTAGTTGATTATTTCTTACAAAAGGAATTGAACAGATGTAATAGGAAAATATTAACATGTCTATGATTGAAGTAGATGCACTAAGTTTGATGCAACATTTCATTAGGACTGTTCAGAATTTCTCCAGAAGTGGCTTTATACAGTTTTTATGTTACAAGAGGGACCTCTTGTGGCAAAACGTATTGCCATTGCAAAATCTTTGTTGGATACAAGTTCTTGATTGTTTTGTGTTTGGCTTCTGTTCTTGTTTCCTTGTATGCAGATTCCAAACTGAAATTCAGACCGTGGGCAAACAGTTCCCGTGTGAGCCATTTAAGTTCTTGGAGCCGACTCTGAGGCTGGAGTACCGTGAAGGTGTGGCCATGCTCAGGGAGGCTGGAGTTGAGATGGGGGATGAAGAGGATCTGAGGTACTTTGGCAGCACATAAACATGAACGTGGTACTGCAGAGTCAGTTTTGTCCTGAGCACCTCACGGCTCTCAAGAAGGAACCACAGATTGTAGAGGAATAAACAGTACTTATGTCCAAATGTCTTGACAAGTGGACATGAAAATAGTCCTTTCTTTTAGTGTAGACTGTAGATACAAATTCTGAAATCCAAAAGAAAATAACGTAAAACATGAAGTGAGAGCAACTTGAACCTTCCAAGGATAAGAAGTGTTTGTTTGTCTGTCACTTACAGCCCTTCATGTGAATGGTCCATGTTTTTGAATAGGATTAAACAAAAAGATTCTCTGGTCTCAAAGTGACATCTTTGCAGTTCTTCCTTCCACCTCTCAGGAAGAGGATTAAGCAATTTTGGTGCATTCCCATTGATTTACTGAAGGATGGCTTAATTAACTGGTTATATATAAACTTTTCTAAAGACACTTAATGAATAAAAACATTTCTGTTCTTTCCCATGATACATCCATTACCCTTAGGATAGTGTGTTGTTTTACAGTTAAATAAATTTGTGCATCCAATAAAGTTTCAATCATAGGGGTTTGATAGAGCAAAATAATTTCCTCAGCAACTGCTCATGGTATTTCTCACACACACAAGATGTGTGGCAGTAGCAAATAGGAGACACAGATCTTCAGTAATCAGAGTATGGTGATTAGCCAGTAGTTCTAGGAGCAAGAACATCTTTAGGTATCAGTTAATTTAACTGGATATCTAGGACCAGTACAAAATATTTAGAAACAAATAAATATACTTTATTGCTGCAATTTCTGCCTATACAACCCCAAACATTCAGAAACAAATTCTAGATTTTCTAAGGGTGAGGGTGCAGCAGAGCTGTAGCTTGAAATCATTTTGGCTTTATGAAGTGTGTGATGAGTACAAGTTTCAATCAGTTTTCATCTCTTTCAGCACACCGAATGAAAAGCTCCTGGGACGCCTGGTAAAGGAAAAGGTAACAGTTATTTTAGAATAAATAAATTTGATGGTGAATCTCCAACCTGGTGTTGGGGAGTCATTGGGTCCATATAAATGCCTGCTTCATAGGAAAACTTTTTACACAACGATTGGCAACATTTCAGAATGTGCAGAAGTTGAGAAGAGTTTGTGATTACCGTAAGCATTTTTAATTGGCTGCATCCCCATTTTGGTTCTGTGTTCAATCTACTGTCAGTTTTGTCTTTATCATTATTAAACCATTTCAAACCATCTTCAATCTTTTATGTTTATTTCTGTAATTTTATACAGAGTACCCCAAGCAGGATAGGATGTTCCAAAACCTGTTCTTATAATTAAAAAAACAAACAAACAAACAAAACCCCCACAGATTTTAACTAAATCTGTAAGAAAAGATGAGATCTTGGGGGTGAGGGGGGAAGTACCTGTTACTTCAGCAACACGTTTTATTGCTAAACATTTATGAATTTACACTAAAAGGAGTATTGGAAAATTGAGAAATAATACACCACTTTCACTGATAACTCATTTTTTAAGACAATATTATGGGAAGTTACTGGGAGTTTGTTTTTTAATTTTGTTTCAAAGTTTCAATGGTTGCATCTTCCTCTTGTAATTTGTTTTTTATGTAATTTTCTCTTGTACTAACTGCTTTAAATTACCTTCTTTCAGTACGACACAGACTTCTATATTCTGGACAAATACCCTCTTGCTGTGAGGCCTTTTTATACAATGCCAGATCCAGCCAACCCTGTGAGTAAAATTCCTTCTTACTGTCAATGTGTTTTTATTTTTTCCATTCAAATTATGCTGTGTAAGAATAACTTGACAATATAGATAAGGCACATTTATATGACCACAGAATCATAGAATGGTTTGGGTTGGAAGGGACCTTGAAGATCATCTAATTCCAACCCCACTACGATCTGCTGCTAAAATTAAAATTCTGATAACAAGATCAGGTCAGTGTTATGTGACTTGTAAAACGTTTTCAGTTGCTCCTCACTGGTGAAAACATACGAGAAGGTGTGGGAGAGCTTTATGAAGAGATCTCCATGGTCAAACACTGCTGCCATCACTGAAAACTGGAAAAAACATTCTCCCAGGGCAGCAGATACTTTACCATAAAATACGATTTTTTACATTTCCACAGTTCACTCCTAAATCCAGGGTAAATAGTTTGGAGCATCATTTGCTGGCATAACTCCATGGAGATGTAACGGTTTTTCAAAGGGCATATGATGAACTTCAGTTTATTAAATCAGCTCCAGTCTATTGAGAAGGAGCCAAAGTGCTGTAATCCCTGGGCAGGCTCCAAGTAAGTGGTGCTCTTACTGCACAACTTTGGATATCGCAAGTGAAGCTGTTGAGAGGTGCATGTTTGCCACACATGGAGTAAGTGTGGGTAGAAATAAACTCATCTTTTTTTTTCCAGAAAACCTCTAACTCTTACGATATGTTCATGAGGGGGGAGGAGATCCTGTCTGGGGCTCAGAGAATTCACGACCCTCAGCTGCTGACAGAGAGAGCCAAACATCATGGCATAGGTAATGAGTCCCTTTAACAGATTACAGGTCATGGCTGGATTTGTGTCCTTCAGGGGAAGAACTTGGGGCAGAATTTCTTACATGGCAGTAGCGCTAAACTCACAGTACTGTTTCATTCTTAGTGTTAATCCATCTAATTCTGTTTAACCATCTAGAGTGGTGGTATTAAGAAACTAATTCCCCAGCAGCTCCTTGACAAGAGCTATTAACAAAATTATAAAACAAAACTATCACAGTTATAATTTCTAGATAGTCCTGGGTAATTGATATGTGCAATGAGTAAAACCCCACTGCTGGTTGGTCAATTTTTTGTTGTGTTTGCAGTCCTGTGGTCACTTGTATGTTTGGCTTGGGGTTCATTGAGCAGGTGAGAAACAGCTATTTTTGCTTTCTAGATTTGGAGAAGATAAAGGCTTATATCGATTCCTTTCGGTTTGGAGCACCCCCACATGCAGGTGGTGGAATAGGTGAGTGTGTTTTATTTTGGTCTTAACTTACACTGTTCAATCTCAAGCAGAGTTCAATATAAAATTCATAATAGTAGCCTTGTTAGGTAAATTTGTGGAGCTGTTTATCCTGGAAAATTCAAGGAGAGAAGCTAAAATAAAAGGACCATCATAAAATAAATAGGCAAAATATAATGGCATAGTCTTTGAAATTAAAAAGTAGGTGATCACAAGAAAAAGTGCCATTTCATTGGGCAGGCACATCACTTTCACATTCCACCAATGAGGAAAGTTTAGGGAAGCAAGAACACACTGTATGATGCATGGATTTACCAAAGCCACCACCATTCCAGCAGCTACAGGTCCCTGTGCCTTTGGTGAAGCTGTTCTGCAGTGAGGAGAAAGACGTGGTTGCTTCTGCCCTGTCAGGGATTTGACAGAGTGTCACTGCTCAGTTGGATGCTGGTTGTTTCAGCAAAGGTATTGAGAGGCTTCATGTCATGGGTATGAGTATTTTACAAAAAAAAGGACAGTTTTAAGGCATTTTAATGATACCAGCTGACAGTTTTGCACATTGCTTTCATGAGCAGGATGAAATCTGTTTGTGTGTATGGAAACAGGACATTTTGTAGGTCCCTAGACCAGTAAAAACCATAATTTCCTTGATTCAATCTTTCTGCACTTGCCTTCTGAGATACCTGCAAGGTGTGAGTGTTGGTGGTCATATAGTACTGGTGAGCTGAGGAGATGCAGCATTTGCTGATGATCCAAAGTCATTTAGGCCAGTCAGAACTGACATCAAGGAAGCTGAAGCTGCATCTTTTCTGGAGAGTAAATGCTCCTTATGGCACATCCCAGAGGTCAGGCCGAGTAGCACCCGAACAGGAGATGCCATGAGAATTCACACTGGGTTCAAGCTGTTCCAGGAGGAAATATTAACATAGGAAGGCTGTGTATGGAAAAAGTGGGATGCATCTGGATTTCACCTCAGCATGGCTGGGGAGCTGATACAGCCCCATGGATTAGGAAGTGCCTCCACGTTCCTCAGGACACACATAACCTCTAAGATTTCAGGAAGAAAGAACACAACAAGCAGTGAAACACTTATTACCATAAAGATATCATCAGATAGTTACATGGATATGTATTGTGAATGTACAGTTTTGTACTGCAGAGGATTTGGGATGAACTTCCCCAAGTGCAGGTTTTTACTGCTGTTGCTTATGGCACTCAAACCTCTTACTGAGCAGCTGTTGAGACTGGTTTGGGCTGTACTTGTGTTCCTGTATTCAGGGTCCAGTTCTCCCAGTACCCACCTCTGCTCTGAAATCTTTAGTCTTTCCAATATCCTGAAGTGATTCAGAGTAGGGTTGAGTCTCCAGTGCCACTGCTTGTCAGTTTATCTCCCAAATGCTGCTCTTGGCAGAAGACACTGATGTAAAACCCCTGATTTATGCTTTAGCTCCTTGCACAGTCAGGCACCTCAGTGTCTGGTGTGCAGGGCTGGGAAGCACGTGTAGCTTGCTGAGAGTGTGTAACAGAAGGCTGACTGCAGTGCTGGTTGCTGTGGTGTTGCAGGGCTGGAGAGGGTGACCATGCTGTTCCTGGGGCTGCACAACGTCCGCCAGACATCCATGTTCCCGCGGGATCCCAAGCGGCTGACGCCCTGACACGCTCTGCCCAGAGCTGGAGAGGATGTGCCCTGCAAGCAACACATCATTGCAAGCATTGAACCTGTATTGATTTGAGCATTGTGATATGCAATTAAAAAAATTTCTCCTTTCTAAAGTGCCACATTTTTTTTATCCTTAGTTGTTTATTTAAAGTAAAGTATTTTAACAGATCAGGATTCTTTGTATTGGCAGCTGTGCACGTTTCTAAGGGGAATGTGACACTTTGAGTTAGTATTCTGGTGTCACATTAAATTGTATCATTTTTCTAAACATTTTAATAAATTATGCAATAACCATTTTGCGTTTTTAACTTATGTCAGCAAGATTGAATATTCTGAAGTACTGTCTCAAAGGTAAAGTGACTGGATGCTTGCAATTTAAAAATCAGGAGACCAGCCAGTGGTTAATTTACACGAGTGTCAGGTAGGGAAGCAGGTGAGAACAACATTCTTAATGAGAAGTCTTTGTTTGAAATTGTGAAAATAGGTTGAAATAAATCTCTCAAAGTAAATTAGATACAAATCTGTCTTTCTGGTTTTTTTCTTTATATCCTCTCAAGACAATAATCAGTAATGTTTGTTTGGGGTTTTTTTCATGATGTAATAACTGTCTAAAGTTTAAATTTTATTTCTTCTTTCTATCTTCTTTCCCCCCTTCTTTTTTTGAAGGTTGTATACAAGCCATAGACCTGTTCTTTATTTTATGGTACTGTTTGAGAATGGATAGAAGTTTGCACATGCTCCTGGAATACACAAGGGATATATAATATTCTGAGAAAATAAATGGACAGCGAGTTTGAGAGCAGGTCGTGTGTTTTCCTGCCTGCCCCAGCCTCTGGGATAACAAGCAGAGCAAATCACCAAGGATTTCATGCATCTTATTACCAAGGAAAGAAAGGAGAATTATGTAAGCCAGCCTATTTCAGGTTTTTTTAAAATTTATAAATGCTGTCAACAGCCCAACTGTTGTACATTTAGGGAAATTGGGTGTTTCTCTAAGAGTACTTCTGAAATTCTTTCTAGACATCCTGTTTCTCACATGAATCACTTACTTGAACCTCCTCAATTTGCAGCGATGCTCAAAGCAACTTCTCCTCATCCTGCTGCTCCCAGCCCAGCAGATGTGCCCTGCTTTTGGAGAGGAACCAGTGCATTGGAAACTTCCTTGTGTGGGCTGCATCTGAGAGTTGTTTTTCAAATTTAAAGCATTTTTGTAAGTGTTGATGCCAAAGAGCAAAGGATTAAATTCCTTACTGAGACACTGCAATAGAGTTACTCTAATATTCATATATATTTGTAGTTCCTGACTTAATTTTTGTTTAACATTTTCCATGATAAAGCTTTCAGTAGGAGGTATGGTTTAGACAGTCTGTGTTATTATTGCTACCTTGATTTTTAAATGTCAGAGAAGTCACATATTGGCTGTGCTACCAAAAGGTCAGTGAGGCTGTGTGTAAATTGTGTAGAGTTTCACAAAAGGGCAAATCACCTTTTGCAGCTGCCATTGAACAAGACTTAATTTTAATGTCTTGTGACAAGAGTTCTCCATTAGAAAACAATCAGACTAAAGGTCAGTCAGGTAAAGGACTGGAAATGTAGAAGTTAAACTTCATTTAGAAGTCACACAATTCAAGAAATAACACTTTGCAGCTTTGCTTATGAGTCTGTTGTAATTCATTTGCTGTGGAATCTTCCCCAAATTATTAACTTGAAAATCTTGCAGCGTACCCAGTTGTACTTTGTGAAGCTAAGTGGATTATAAACACAGCATATCCTCACAGACTTAATAGTGATGAATCCAAGTTTCAAAACAGTTGTTCATTCAGCTAAGCCAACTGGAGTGAATTTAATTTAATTACTTTTGTTCATACGGAACTGGTAATATATTCCACTTCGGAAGCGCATCCTTCTAATCAGGAGCAAAATTTCTGACTTAAATTTCCTGCCAACAAAAAAAGTATTCTGAGGACTGTTTCTTGCTCTAGAGTTGGCAGAAAATTTTGTGCATACATTCCTGTAACTACTGTGCTCATCCCAATTCTGTTAAGAGTTATTCAGGCTCAGGCTGTGGTTTGATTTATTCACAGTAGCTGCACAAGAACAAGAGTTTGGATGGAGGCCCCAACTCCTTTGTATGCAGATCCTTTCATGAGTTTCTCTTAGCTAACAGAAAATAATTATGATCATAAATCAAAGTGCATTTGTCCTGAATGTCGTGCTAACAGGATACTTCAGTGGGAGCTGCACAGTCTTAGAGCATAGTTTGAAACCTTGCAAATAGTAATTTCAGAACTTTTTGTTGCTTTGATAGGTAGCAACTCTGGTTTAGTAATCCTGGAGAAGTAAAACCTGTATTGTCCTTTATTTCCAGTAACTTGCAGGAAGTTCAGCAATTTACATGGAGTCTACGTTGCTGCTGTTTGTCCACCAGGTAAAATGGGGTTTGTTTGTATTTCCTTTCATGATATACAGATGGTAATTGCAGTAGTGCAGTTTTTTAAACTAAGTTTTTTTAAACTAAGGAACTGTAAGTGTTGGTAAGGAATAGTCAGGGAGTCATCTGCTCAGAACAGACACAAAGCTTCAGTTTGCCTCAGAAGTTTAACTAGAGCATGTTCCTGTGAAAACCCATCTGTGTGCACTGAGCTGTGAATGTGCCCAGCAGGACAGGGGGCTCAGGCTGTTCTTTGGGCAGCCAAGTGCAGGACTGGCTCCCCATGGCCACCCACACCTGCTGGGACAACCCCAGTTGGCAGCTCAGCACCACACAGCTGCCTGCTCCTGCCCAGTGGGGCAGGGAAAGAGCAAAGGAAAAGCAGGAAAACTTTGTGCTTCCAGCCTGTGCCTGTCAGTTCCAGGAGTGTTGGACACCACTGTGTGAAAGCAAACTGTGCCCTGTACTGCTGCCAAAGGGGTGGAGGGGAACACGTTGACAGTGTCCATTGTGGAACACCACATGGCTGCCTTGCACTCCAGTTCATACTGGGCTTTCAGCATATCCCATATGGTGGAATGGTTTCACCCAGGCCACAGGAGTCCATAGTTACCCTCCATCCCATGCACCAAACAGCCTTTTAGCATCTCCATGCTGGCCAAGGAGAGCCTGGAAAAACTATATTTTCTGGAAAGTCACCTCTAAAGTACACAACTTGCCCAAAGAGATTTTAATTATTTACTGTTTCTTTTTTGGGTATTATATTTATCTGCATGTGGGGCTGTAGGGTTTTTTTATCATTTTGGTAGAGAAAAATTACAGAAAAGCAGCAGAAATTATCTAAGATGAATTATTCTTTTAAAGTAAGCCTCACAACCAACTCGTGCGTGTTTTTGCTAGTATTATCTCACAAAACACAGAATTTATTCAATGCAAGTGTTTTAAAAGTTATGTTAGTTCTACAAGTTTCTTACTTTCTTTACTGTTTTGCAGTTAAGTCTCTGCTCACTGAGGCAAGTGCACTGTCACATGAACTAACACTGCTGGGGGAGGCTGGTGCTGCTGGCACTTCTTAAAGGGTTTCAGAAGTGAAAAGGAGCCCTTGGCTGCCTTAATTACAGCAAAATTCCCAGTTTAGGCAGAGATTAATGACTTTGCAGGTGGCAGAGCAGTTCTAAGCAATTTTTCATCGCTGTTGAAGCTGTTCCTGCTGGCAGGCACCGTGTGCCAGCAGCTGCCATTCGGGAATGGCTGTCAGCCATGGCACCACTTGGCAAGTGTTACCTTCGACCGTCCTGTGTGCCAGCAAGGAGCCAGGTGTCCAAACTACAGCCTGACCCTCACCTGGCTTAATTTACACCCTTTTCTCCTGGGGCCAGTCCTTCAGCAGCCAGAGCACGTCTTGTCAGTGAGCAGCTGCCCCAGTGCCTCCTGCACACCCTGTGGGGATTCCCTGGATCTGAGCTTCCTCAGCAGCACCCTGGGAATACCAGAGGAGTTCTAACTCCAGCTACTGTAGCTGCTTTCTCCTCTGGGCCGCCAGTGTCCTGCGGAAGCTTCACAGCAGCTGAAGGCCCTGCTGAAGTTGCCCACAGCTGACATCTCCATGCCCGTGGCTCTGGTGTCCCAGCTTAAGGACAGGGAACTGCTGGAGCAAGTCCAGAGGAGGGCCATGACGTTGGTGAGAGGACTGGAGAACCTCGCCGTGGAGATAAGCAGAGAAAGTCAGTGCTGATCAGCCTGGAGAAGAGAAGGTAGCACCTCCCAGTATCAGAAGGGGACGTAATGAGAGGACAAGGAGTAATGGGTACGAACTGAAAGAGGGGTCATTTAGGTTAGATATTAGAAANTGCCCCGCTGTGTCTGTGTCCCGCAGCACGTACCGGCCCGTGCTGTGTCTGTGCCCCGGGCAGCTCGGACAAACCCCGCCCCGCTGTGTCCGTGCCAGCAGCGCCCGCAGCCTTTGGCGCGAAAGCGGCCGCGGGGGGCGGTGCTCTGAGG